>JARJLU010017013.1:0-41769 GCA_030272975.1 Sparidentex hasta | reverse complement strand
TACTTTAAGACTTGTGCCATTTATCTGAAGACAATATCAGGAAATGACTTGCAGTTTGTTTTGTTTGTTTACAGTTTTAAAGAGTATTAAACATAAAGTGCAGCTGAGGCTGATTGCAATGTCATTGGCTTGGCATTTACTTTGTCAGTATTTTGCTATTGGACAAATATGGACCCGCTGGTGGTGTTAGATATTCCCCAGCAGAAGAGAGAGAAAGCAGATACAAGAAGAATATCTAAAAGATGAAAAGACCAGCTAATGCAATCTGAACTCAGTGTGTCCTTTTTATTCATTTAGCAACAGCGCACCACAGTCACCATTAAAACATAAATACCACTGTAATTTGTTAGATTACTCTCTAAGTAAGTAATAAGTAGAAAGTGTTTTCCCCACATGAACACTCAATTTGATTGGATTTTGTATGCTGTAATAGAACAAAGGGGAAAGCACGTATTTTGAAATTTTGCTTACAATAGCAATACTTCCAATGGTGAAAAATCTGCACAAGCAAACAAACTAAATACAGTGAACACATTTCTGTTACTTAGGACACTCACAGGTGGTCCCAGGCTCCCTGTGTCTCCTCTGACACCACGTGCACCAGTTATTCCCTGTATAGAAGAGAGAAAATGGGTGGCTTTCATGATATTCTGTAGGGTTGCTGTGCATCTTTGGCAAAATATCAAATGACATCACAATTTACCTGAGGGCCTCCTGACCCCGGAGGTCCAGTAATGCCTTCAGGCCCAGATTCCCCCTGAAGAGATGGATGAACAGATTTTAAAGCCACTTGCTTTACCCTTTTTTCTGATTTGATTCAAGCAGAGCACTGCGGCTGATCACCTAAAAAACTAAAGGTGTAGTAGAAAGGGAGTATGACAGCTGGCAAGGCAGGGATCCTCCTCTCAATCAGGTGATTGTTAACTGATGATTAGAACTAATTAGTGCCTCTTACTCTCTGATCATGAGTTATCAGAAGCCCAAACTCATCATGACCTTGAGCAGAGACTTACTTTTTAGGGGTAGAATAATTTACATGAAAAATGAATACTTTAACATTAAAGTAATTTCTATGATCCTTTCTTTTATCACTTTACACAAGATCTAAATATGCACCAATGCCTAATGACTTAAAATGGCTGTTGATTTTGCTGTCGTTTCCTGTCTGTAATCTGAATTCATTATGAAATGTACTTGTAATCATGCTTCCTGAATTTTCTTTTAGGAAATATTATTACCTTCTGTCCCTGGGGTCCATCTAGTCCCAGAGGGCCCCGAGGGCCTGCGGATCCCTAAATAAGCACAAAAAAGGAAAACTGTATATCTTGGCATTGGTTTGACATGTTTGGAGGCAGGAAAAATGTTGACAAAGTATGTCTGTCAGATAGATCAATAAATGTCAATGCAAGCTGTGTGCAGTCCAAATAAAGGTTATTTAAAGGCCACTCAGAGCAGCATCAATAATTCTTGGCAAAAAACTCACCTGTAACCCCGGGAGACCTGCAGGTCCCACCTCGCCCATTAACCCTGGTTCACCCTGTATGAGAGGATGATAACATGACATCAGAAACAGTTTCAACTCATCAGTGATTGGAGTCACAAATACATAACATGCTTTCATTTTAGAAAACACCTCAGTAAGTTTAGAAAAGCTAGGCAATGTATATAATTAGAAATAAAAGTCAACCAGGAGAAACTGGTGAATTTGCTTCGGACTATTATAGTTGCAGATTAATACACATTTGATGCTTAAATGAGTATTTACAGCAGCTGGGCAGTGTATGCGAGATTGAGTCAAAATAACCAACAGTGTGTGCTAGTAGTACTGAAGAAGCATGACACACAGTCCAACAGAGCGGTCCTCAAATCAGAATATTTTGGAAGTTGGAGTGTGCTGTGTCATTAAAATGTGACAAAATAACTAACACACAAAAACTTTGCTCACCATCAGTCCAATGTGGCCCTTATCCCCCTTTGGACCCCTCGCACCATTTTCCCCGAGATCTCCCCACGGACCTTCACGACCAGACAAACCCAAAGGTCCCACCACCCCCTGCATACAAAAACCACAATCTGATCAGAAAACTACACGCATCAAACCAACAGAATCATCCTCCTAATCAGAAAACTTGTCCATAATACTGACCTTCTCCCCTTTGGGTCCAGGATCTCCAGTTTCACCAGGATGCCCAACATCACCCTGCAGAGGAAGAATGAACATGAGTACGGAGTTGAGCAAATGTCTTGTGCACATGGGATCAACAGTTTGTGGGGAATACACTTATTCACTTGTCAGTGAGAGTTAAGTGACAAGCTCGTAAGTGAAGCTGCATTTGATCTATTCTGTTCTGTTCCTTGTCTCTTTTTAGTAGACTGCTTAATATTACTTGTGTTCTGCTTGTTTTTGAAATCAAAGGTTTAACCCTGAGGCCTGCAAGGATGAGAAACTGCCACCATATTTGATAGTCCTTAAGACAGCTATTTACATTCATTGACAAACTGAAAAATTGCATTCAAAAACACCAAAAGAACTTTAAAAAGCAATTACACACTATATTAACACTCTGCTGGACTCCATAAATGATTTTTTTCAATGATGCTTGAAGTTACATTTTCAGGTTGTGGAACAAACATTTGAGTTACATCTCAGAAATAACAGACCGTGTCAGCTCATTGCTCAGCCTGTTGTTATATAATCAACATTTAAAAACCCTCACAGCAATCTGAGTTAAAACATACCACATCAAGTGGGACCTTTTCTTTAGCAGTTTATGTAACATTAACAGTAGTTTAATGCTTTTCAAACACCTTTTATTCGTATTTTTTAGAGACACTGAAATGCTTTTCCGCTGACAATGAAATGGAGTACTAACACAAAATAAGACAAACATAAGAAGCACATCTGTTTATGAGAATACTGTGTGTAACCAGGGCGGAGGTAACAGGGATATGATGAAATCCTTCAATTATTTATGCAATCGGAAAATCACCTCCTGTGGAGCTCCTCTGTCATTTATGAGATCGCAGCTGTACAGGTGTGAGAAAGTCTGCAATCGTTTAAGTGATTATCTTCTTAACTGCACCTACCTCTTCACCCGCTGGTCCAGGTGGTCCCTGTGAGCCTTTTGGGCCCTCAAGACCTCTCTCTCCTGGAGGCCCTGAAGGACCGGTTTTCCCACAAGACCCTATATCCCCCTGTCAAACATGAAAACAAGAGAAGACAGGAAATCAGATACAGTTATTGACCGTAGGCTTTTTTTTATTGCAATACACAGCTGGCTGTCAAAGGGTTTATTCACTCACATCTAAGGCTGCAGACAGTTCCTCAACATAAAACACAACCGTTGAACTTATGTTGCGCAAAACAAACAGATTTGAAATGTTTTCTTAAGTTGTTGTAGTACCAACAAACCTTGATGTAAAGACTAAGGAATGATGCTGCTGTTATTACTGACCTGGTCTCCTTTGCGTCCAGTTGGGCCTTCAGTTCCTGTTTGTCCAGGAGGGCCCTGATGAGTCAAAGAACAAGACCATCATCAGTTGATAGTAAATGCTGTTGTGGAACACACAACTGATGTTTGATCCAAATACAGTCATGCTCCAAACTTGTCACTTTCCTTTGTATCTATGTTGAGGTACTATAGACCTTAACCTGAAATTAGTTGCCCCCTTTTCTGTGTTTCAATAACTAATTTTTTAAATGTCAATACATTTTTCTTTCTAAACATATTGAAGCAAAGTCTCCTACACAATATTTGTCTATAAAATTCAGAATGCTCGATTTTTCGGACTCATGCCTGAGTGTCACTTTGCTGCTTCCAAATGTTCCAAACCTCAGGCTAAATATGGACATGAACAACATAAAACCACAATTTATATCTAGTTTATGTATGTTTTTAGTTTTAAGATGATTTTCTATGTATGTATGTATGTATTTTCAAAGTATTTTCTATGTTTTGTAAGGCACTTGCAACTTTTCAGGGCTCAACAATAAGGATATTCCCTGGCAAGTGAAATGCCACATTGAGTGGGTAAATCTAGCAGCTTGCTCTGCTCAATCAGCCAGTCTCTAATGAAATTAAACACATTGCTTGTTCTGGAGTTGATGATGGAAGTAGCTAAGGAGTGAGCCATCTTGCTTCATTCTCATCTCTATTAAAAGTACAAATTGTGCACTTACAAAAATGGTGGTCATAAACATGAGGTTACCTAACAGTTAACTACAGTCTGTGTTGTTAATTGATAACCATTAATTAAATAATTATGAACAAAACATTATGCTAAACCCAAATTTATTTTCACTCTATTAATAGCTGACTATTATTTTCACGTTTTCAAATAAAGGGAGTGATGGAAAAAGTAGAACAGGTGAGGAAAAAATGCCTTTGAAATTGGATATATCAAAAAATTGCCTTCTTTGCTTCATTATAATACCAAACAAACCTGTTGTCCACTTTGTCCTGTCGGGCCAGTATCACCAGGCAATCCAGGTAAACCCTGGCAGTTACAATGCAGTCAGTTCAGTAGTTCAACATAATAGAGGATTACAGAACCATAACTAATAAACATAATAAAACATTTTACATGATTCTTAAGTGCACTTTAGTTTACCTTGTGTCCTTTTTCTCCTGCTGTTCCCAATAATCCATCAGCACCCTGTGTTCCCTAAGGACATCAAACAACATGTGGTGAAACGTTGCTTCATGTGCTTGGTTTATATGTTATATGTTATATTTTATGTTATGTGACATAGGGTCAACTATTTATTCAGCTAGGCCTGTTCAAATGAACACAATGATGGATTTTCTTTATTCAAGACTCAGAGAATCCTGGAATATAAAAGTAAAAGCAGCTGTTGATGGCAGGTACCCACTCACTGGGATTCCTGCTGGCCCATGTGGACCCTGAGATCCTGGGGGCCCTGGACTTCCCCTAGGTCCAGGTTTTCCAATTGTCCCATCAACACCTTGGACACCTGGAGGGCCCTTAAAGTCACACAAGACAGATGTACAGATTGAAGCTAAGAATGGAGATTAACATTAACAGACTGTCATGTCAGTGTCTAAACAATATAATCTAAACCAATATAATCTTCATGTTCTGAGGGAGATTGTATCAAGGTTACATCAAAATTATATTGGCAAGACATTCTGCACAGCAGTCCGTTGCTGGCTTGCTGTCTTTGCTTTGTACAGTTTTTTGGTAACATTCAGTCAAGTTGGACTCATTTCAGTTGAATCATTCCATTTAAATTTGAAGAGGCAATTGAAAAATGATTTGGCGCTGCAAATTAGCACACAAACACAAAAACACACAAATGCATAACACACACGCACACAGAGGTAAATTTGTTTTTGTGTATCAGCAGTCCGCATCAATTTGTAAGCTACAGTCCAAAAATGACAGCTGACATTTTCCTAATTAATTGATTATTCATATTAATAATAAATTATCAGCAGGTGTAATGGGGACATCAGTAACCAATCAGTTACATCACTTTTTATTCATTCAATTTAGGAGCAGTGTGTTTCGATTATTTCATGTGTGAAATAAATTCTCCCTCAGTTAAATGGATGGATTTGTTGAGAACTAATCATATTGTATTGATACTGTATTGTGGCCTTCTCCAACCTCTCAACCAAAAACTTACTGGTGGGCCCAGAATCCCTTTGGGTCCATCATGTCCAGGCCGACCCTGTGAGAGAGAGCAAAAGTTGCATTTTTAAATCACTAGTGGATCAAGAAACTGAAAGTTAAGACATGATGTAACCTCTCTGAATGTTTTTCAGAGATAGAGCCATCGCCAAAATGCCATATGGCAGCCATAGTGCAATTCCTGTCATGCCATGCAGAAAAAGTAAATTCCCACAGCTATTTAGAGCAGTTTCCAAAGCTCTGAACTTTCACCTCCTTCCTTCATGACCAACTGTTAAAGCTATACAAAATGTTATGAACATTACATTTTGTATGACTTTTTTATTTAGGGAACAAACTCTCCAGTTAAAGGTTTCTCTCACCTTAGGTCCCTGGGGTCCCTTCTCTCCCGAGGGGCCTGGCAAACCCTGAAAAACAGACAAGTCAGAACATGCTAATCAAACTCACAGCTCACACCTCTGTCTAGGCACTATGTGATGAAATAAGATTAACAATTCAAACATTTCAAAATTTTTACCACTTGACTGAAGCATAAAATGTAAGCTATATGTAGGGGAAATAAACAAAACAATGAAATACAATTTCAACTGATCCATATAAAAATGGCAAATAGTATAACTGTGATGTAACTTAACTGGAAGTGCTTATTTTTCAGTGTGAACAGATTTGTTTTCTTCAGGTTTTGTTTTTCTTCAAAACATTGTGCATCTTTGTAAAGTGTATTTTTATGTTTGAGGCTATTCAGATACATTTCAATACTCTGTTCTTACTTTACATTTAACTGTATACTTTGTTACAAACACATGCAAAATTCGGTTATGTCGCTGTTATTTCATAATGTAATTAGTGAAGAGGGACAGGTAGGGTGAGCATCCCTGTCTGTGCAGTGTGACACCTTTTAAAGTCATTAGCGTTAGAGCAACATTATGTAACTTTTCCGTTCATTTCCGTTCTGCAGCAGATGAATCCACCCTCTCAGCACGGTTGAACTTTTACTCTAAGACAGATTGATGGATTTCATCACAGCAGTGGGCAACCATGTGAGTGAGTAAAGAGTGTGTCCAATAACACTGCAGGGACGACTGTGGACAGGGAGTCAACTGCAGAAAAAAGTCCCACTTCCATTACCAAAAGTGACCATACTAGTTTGACCTTTCAGTTCATATTGAAAAGTTCATTTCCGGATTGGTTGCTTTTTGTGATTGAATTTTGTCTTTGTTGTCATGTTTTTCCCCACACTTGCAGGGTTTCTTTGCTATCAAAGTAAAATACCAGTGGCTACCTGCAGGGAGTGAATCACTCCGGCAAAAGAGGGAGGATTAGTACTATTCAAAAGGTAAATCAATTATAATTGATGAGAGTATTAGTGTAGATTAAATCCTAATGATACGAATTACTCGCTGATGTAGAAAAAAACTGCTTTGTCATTGAGGATGTCATCTGGCACTGTGGACAGCAGGGGACAGGCCCGAGGGCAGTGATCAGAGCAATTTATTTGTCCTCTATCAGGTGGACTTGCCATCTCAGTCTCCCATTAGATTTCCCACCAGTGGCCCCAACAAAATCAATCACTGTGACCTGATCTCCTCCATAAACAGGCAGTCCCTGCACGCCAGCTGCACACTTCACTGGTTTACTTCTATTTTCCAAATCCTCCTTGGTGTGACCCATACACTGCTGCTGTCTTAATCAAATCCTCTGAACAATACTCACTTCTGCTCTCATATATCCTGTAATAGTTCCCGGGGGACCAAAGAAAGGAAAAAGCAAAATAAACTACACACACTTACTGCAGGTCCTGGCTTCCCAACAGGCCCGGGTAAACCTCGTAAACCTGGCTCACCCTGGTACAGGAGAGAAAGATGAGTTTATTATTGTTGCTATTCATTACAGTTAAGGCTTTTTTTTCTACTTACAAAGAGATTTAAACAGTACAATACATTTCCAGTCTGATCTATATTGTCAAAAATGTCAGTGAAAATGTCTGAATACACATTTCCTTCTTCTTATTTGCCTTGACTATTTTCACATACAACATGTTTGAAGCTCCCTGGGCGTCCCTTTCTTCAGTCAATAAATAGCTTTATAAGGCTTTAAAATTCAAGAAGGGGGGGGATTTAAGATCTTACCCTTTGTCCTGTGAACCCTGGAAGCCCGCGCATGCCCACGTTCCCCTGCATACCCTGATCATAGAAGGAAAAGCAGATCCGATTAACATTAATCATTATGCATGGTCACAAAGTACTGAGTAGTGTACAAGTAATATTTTCACAGCATGATTACATGCAAAGCAATTCTTCATTCATCACTTCAAATTATGTGAATAGGTGGCATTTGTATTATCATTTTCACTATTAACATCAGTAAAAAATGTGCTTGTGTCACAAGGCGTTGCATAGTGTTGTGTGTGGGGAGAGGACTGGGCGGCGCTGAGGGGAAAAGATGCTGCTTAGCTGGAGTAGAGTACAGGGTACAGAAGTCACACTGTATTCTGCTCTGATCTGTAGCTGTTTACTAGCAGTTGGAAAGCTTGGAGATAACTTTTGGGATTCAAATTTATCCTCAGTCACATTGATTTCAGTGAGAGATTGACCTGAATCACATATACACACACATCCTTGTTGTGTGTGCTTTTGCTTTTTAGTTAACAGCTAAGGTACAGGACAGTTATCTGGCTGCAAATAAATCCATGCACAGGTAACAAATTAACACAAAGTACTCGCTGTCAAACTCACACTCACACTCACACTCACACAAGTAACCCAAAATGTGCTTTTCTTTCTGTGTAATTAAACAATAATACTGGGCAGGATCCCTCTTTGCCTCCACACCAGCCTGGATAATTCATGACATGGATTCAACAAGGATTATACGAAATTCTTTACTCCGAATAAATAATCCCACAGGAAAAACAACAAATTGTGAAATAACATACAAAAAAACATAATTTACAAGCGAAGTACTTGCTTTTCTGAATGCTCACTTCTATCTGAACTAGAGCTGCACGATGTATCGTTTAATTTATTTTCATCGCGATGTACATGTGAGCAATAGTCACATTGCAGGGCCTGCCATGTAGGAAGCAAATGAACTCATCTAATTTCAAGGGTACCTGACACACACTGTGCATGCAGACTCTGCATGCGGGATCCACCAATCACATTAGTGCTTAATCAGTGTGCTGAAGCAGGCCAGCCCCTGCGCATGGAGTGAGTCGCTGGTAACAACACTGAAAAATGAGCAACGAACAAGAGAAAATCGCTAAAACGAAGAGTTGGTGCCAACACGAAAAGCAACGTCAGTTATCTGGAAATATTTGGGCTACAAGAAGGATGATATTGACCAAACACGTGTTCTGTGTCGATAGTGCCTTGCATCTGTTGCCACAACAAGAGGTAACACAACTAATTTGTTTGACCATTTACGTTGGTGCCACACAGCTCAGTATGACAAAAACAGGTAAGATCAGTGCAGGTTAATTGTCCACAAGATAGCAGCAGTGCGGCATAACATAATGTGCTATTCAGGTCATATGATGAAAATTCCTGTATTTTTTCATATTGCAATATATATCACAGGGTTAAAAATAATCGCAATGTTAGTTTTTCCAATATCTTGCAGCCCTAATCTGAACCTATTCTGACATGTTAATTCTGAAAAAAAAAAGGAAAACTCTTATTCCAAAGATATTAAATTGATTTCTAACCAAACAGAAATATAACAATTGGGTTTTTTTGCTAAAACAGCCCTACTGTATCAGTTTTGTGTTAAAAGTTTCTGGATTAGTTACATTAACATCATCACCATCTAAGTATTAAATAATTTCCCAGTCTGGGATCATTAAAGTAATTCTGTTCTATATATATGTCAACTGATTAACATGTACATGAAACAGATAAGAAGCTGTGCGGTCTTAAAGGTGTCCTAATGTGTAATGTGTAGTATACTGTTCACTTTATATACTGCATACATGATGTGTATATGCTGTGAAAAAGGTAGTACAGGTGCCCTGCTAAAGATCACTTACATACATGCCTACTGGGCCCTGGGGTCCCTCCATGCCTTGCTTCCCCATGAATCCCTGAGAAAACACATCCACAAACACATCTACGTGACACATAATGACAGAATACACCCTTACAACCGATATCTGTGTGCTGATGTAATAGAGCTATTTACAGCTCTGTGCTTATGGACTCACCCTGTCTCCTGGGGGTCCTGGTATTCCTGGAGGTCCAGGTTTCCCTGGTGGCCCCTGTCGGATTAAAGTACCAAAGGTAAAAAATATCAGTTGATATCAGTCATTGACCTTTGCACTACTGAATTAACATTACATCATTCAGATCGTCATGACCCTATCGGCAACACTGACAGTGAAAACAAGGACGTTGCTGATCAAGAATATTTGGGGGGAAAAAATGTTAAAAAAATCAGCTATTTATATTTTAAATTCTCATTGGATGTTAAATTTACATTTATACATTTTATTATATATATATATATATATATATATATATATATATATATTTATAACTCTACAACTTTAGCTCAATTCAGTTTGTTAGCTCTGCACAAATCCTAGTTTGAAAGAAAACAGATTTACAACCAAACTAGCAGCTATTTCTCAAGCTATGTGTTTCAAAGGATAAGTTCATCTCAAACACACGTCATGCCTGGCTGCCTTGTCTCTTATAGTTTCTGTCTTCCAGATGAAACAACTAAAGAACCAAAACAAAAGCATACCGGAGAACCTGGGGGGCCATCTGGTCCTCTGTCTCCTGTAATTCCTTGAAAACCCTGGAAAAGTTGCAAAATTAAGAAAAGATTCAATAAAATGCCGCAAGAAGTCAAACAAGACAGGATGAGAGAAAACACTAAGAAAGTTGCTGACCAAAAATATAAAAGTGCAAATGGGATAAAAAAAAAAACAAACAAACTTCCATTTATTTCTATTTCTATCGGACCTTTTACAGACATTCACTGAGCCATTCAATAATTGGTTTAAATGAGTTGATTTAGTATTTTACTGAGAGTTGCTTAATCTGCCATTTCATTGTTTCTTGGCAATTTCATCTATAATCTTTTTTATTGGTGATTAAGATTTTGAAGATTCTTTAACATAATACATGTGTCTCTGTTAACTTGAGCTGTTAGTAATGTGCTGGCTGCTATTGTGTTAAAATGAAAGATATAAAACATCTTACTCAGCAGCAGGGCATGTGACGTTAAAAACGTTTTTCTCAAGATGTTAATGATTTTCATGCCATAGCAGATACAGTGTTGGCAAAATATCTGTCTGGGGCTGGATGTTTGGGCCGCTTACTTTTATTAAAGGTACATTTTAATACAACAGCATACAATGTAATTTTAGACAATAGCATTTTTTCCAACAGTGTAGCAGCAGTTTGCAGAAGGTCCTTTCTGTTTAAACATTAATACTGCCATGCAAAAAGCAAGGTCCATAAAAATATGGTCTTCCCAACTTGGTGAACTGGCCTGCACAGAGCCCCGACCTGAACCCCATCCAACAAATTTGGGATGAACCGGAACACCAATTGTGAGACAGGGTTGACCTAACTAATGCTCTGTAGTCAGGTGTCAAAATATGGCAGTAAGTCTTCCCAGAATGGGAACGAAGGCTGTATAGCGGCAGATTAATGCTCATGATTTTGTAATGGCAATGTCAACAACCACATAGTTCTGAAATGTTAAAGGTAAAGTTCCCCCCTAAATCAAGATGACACATTTTCTCCTCTTTTGGAGATTTCAGGCAGAGACATTCCTGCCTTCTCTTGAATATAATGGAAGTTGACTGCAGTCTGCTTGTGGCACTAAAATGTGACACTCAAGAAAAACCACAAACCTTGTTGGTTTTATTTAAGAACAATATATATCTTTTTTAAACAACGGCACCCTATCATTAAACAGAAGGAAGTGTGCATGCTGTGGGATGTAAAAACTAATTGTATCCTCCTCAGCTGAGGTGTAATATTAACAAGCTTAGTTAGTTAGCCTCTTGTCCGTGAGTAGATGCTTACTTCCTTCTGCACGGTCATATAGAAAGAAAATAGTTTCTCAACAGAACTGCTCACAACAAAGTCTGTGGATTATCTTGAGTAACTGGATCATGATTGCTGGAAAGAGTATTTGATGAAGCGGACATCCTTACAACCTGTATCAACAAACTCTCTCTTTGTGTCCATGAATAGTTAAAGTGTCTCTGTCTAAATGTGTAAGTGTGTGATACCTACACATATGTGCTTACATAAACTCTGATCAGCCCCAACCACTTTCAGTGAGCACACCTCTTTAACTGGCTGGTAGCAGGTTCTGTTCAATCCTGTTACAGTAAAACTGTTGGCAGTGACTGTATTGTTTACTTGCTCATGAATCAATACCACACATTTAATCCAGGACTCTTGTAAAATAGTAATAATGTGTTTCTACTCTGCTGAACCCTGCAGCTGTGGCAAAGAGCCAAAAAAGCCTGGCTGGAGTGATGATGTCATGAGCTGAGCATTGAGGTCTTACCGTCAGTCCTTTATTGCCAGCACAGCCAGCTGCACCTGAGGGACCCTGAAACACAGAGAGAGACAAAAAAAAAAAAACAGACAATGCAATTTCTCTCAACAGCAGAGGTCATTTAGAGTGCAAATAGTAAATATCATCATGTTAATGAATTCTGTTATAAACTCATAAGATAAATCTTCAATTTATCAAGTAATTTAATCTCAGAGCTGTAATTTGACATTTTGGGAAATATGCTACTTTGCTTTCTTTCCAAGATTCAGAAGACAATGGAGCCTATTAGGTATGAATCCGTAGCCACAACAATAAATGTTATCATAATATATGTAATATTATTAAAATCATTGCAATATGATAACACACACACACACACACACATATATATATTTATAGTACAGTACTATGCTGCTGCTGTCTTCTCAATTACACTTTGCTGTATTCATACTATCAAGTAAAAAGAGCTTTGCAGCAGTAAAGTAACAAGAAGGAATAAATGAGTACTGTGGTGTACATACTGGATGCAAGAGGGAGACTCTGTCAGAAGCTTAAAATCTGTTGGGGATTTATTTGCCGGACTATTTCTTGATGTGGTGAGCAGGGGGAAAATACTAGACTCCAGTGGAAACATGGATTTAACACACCTAAGTATATCAGTTAGTGAGCCTAAGATGCCCGAGGGAGGATTCATTACTTCTGGCCAGAGCCAGGCAAGCTGCTTCCCGCTGTGCCCAGTTATTATGCTAAGCTATGCTAAAATAACTGTCCTCTGGCTATAACTTAATATTTACCTGACAGAGAGTAGTTTTAATCACCTCAACTAATACAGACATCAAGGATATTTCCCAGAATGTGAAATTACTTTTATGATTTTTTTGTTTCTATTGTTTCCGCACAATTTCTTAAAATCAAGACACCATCTAGATACAAGTGAAGCTGTAGTGTTGACTGAAAACCAAGTAACCCCAATTTGCAAATCACATGTACATTATCAATTAATTGTTGATTATCTTCATAATTAATTGATTAACTACAGAAAATTGCCCATTGCTAATGCCCTGTGGCACAGGAGATATCTTCAAAACAAAAGTGTTTTTTTTCAACCAAAGCAATATGATACAAAGAAGAGTAGCATGTTGTCACCTTATGAGAAGACAGAACCAGCAAATATCAGCATTTTTTTCTTGTATATGTCTTATATTATCAACAGATTATCTTTATCTCTACAATCAATTTCCTGTTTGACTACTTGTTGGGATGAAGATGGCAACTTTGTACAATGTATCCATTGATTAGTATCAAACAAATCCTATATCATTTTTGTCTGTTTAAATATTGTATTAAAAAACAGTGATGAATACATGAAACAGGGATCCAGCATGAAGTCTGTTCCACTTACAGCTCTGAACAGTGCTACTATACTGCACAAAGACTGCCTCCTGCTGTCTGAACCAACAATCTGTACATATTGTATGAGTAACCTTGTATTCCTGTATTCAGAGAAGCATTTTAAAGAGAAGCAAGTGAGGTGTCTCACCCCCAGTTTTACTCAAATTGGGGCTAAAATAAGATGGTAATGACGTGTGTGAAATAAGTTCATATAGTTACAAAAGAAAATTCACAGACTTATTAAGACAGGGCGCAGATGACACAAAGACACAAACAGACCATGTACAGGTGATGGAATTAAAATATGATAGAGAATGGGAACCTGTGTACCAGGCTTTCCTTCTGCTCCCTCTGGTCCAGGAGGCCCCAGCAAACCCTGTGAGGGATCAACCAAAAACACACAATTGCAAACTGTTCATCCAGCAAAACGCTTTCTTAGTGTAAAAATGTAAACATTACTTTTGTGTTTTCTCTCCGCCAGTCAATATGACACATAAGTACATATAGTATTTAAAATATATCATTAATACTGAGACTTAAGGCTATTCTAGAACAGAAATTTGTAGCTAGTGATATCCAAAAGAAGCTAGTACAATAAAATATAACATAGTGTACGTATTCAAATGTTAAACTAAGTCAAACATTCAAATTGCATACCAATCTAGCTACTTGATGTTTGAAGACCTGCATTTTTGAAGAAGAGCTAAAAGGAATTCAAGCTTGACTACATTTTTAATCATGTCTAACAGGCTTGAATTTTACCAATGGGCCCGGCTGGCCAGTGTGTCCCCTCTCTCCAGTCCGACCCTGGAGCAAAGTCAAGAACAAGACGAGATCAGTACCAAGAAGCTAATAGCCGAATACAAAGCAATGACCACAACAGGTAACCAGGAGTCAAAACATTTGTCAGGAAAATGAAAATTGATAGATGATAACCAATACAAATTATCATGCTAATTCTGTAAAATTTTCAATTTTGTTTAAACTCATATCCGTATTGTTTTTAGTACAAATACCTTGTTCCCTCTGGGTCCTGGTTTACCGTTTCGTCCATCTGGTCCCCTGTTCCCCTTCATGGAAGTTCAAATGTTAGTGTCTGAGGCTGCGCATTGATATTCAATGCAGAAATTAAGTGTGACTAAACTGTGTGATGTGTGATCTACATATTTCAATGTGACTGCATGTCAAAAATGTTAATATTTATCAGTACAAAACACTTGTCATCATCAATATAGTCACCATTGCCAAAAACATATTTTACCCAAACTATGCTGCCTTACCAGTAGGTGTCTCAGTAAGACTCAGTAAAAAGTGTGCATAGTGTAGTGAGGCTGCAATAAGGATGTAAGTAGAAAAGTAGAAAACAGTGGAGACTCTAGGTGCTTTTTATCATGCTTCCCTTCCCTCTTCCTTGCATCTCAGCTCCTCTCAGCAAGGATGTGTGAGAGAGATGTAAGGTAGTTAGGTGGGGACAATTCAGTTGACGTCAGTAACTCAAGACCTACTGCTTGACCCCCAGGTTGAGAGCAAATGTTTGAAAGAGCGTTGTGTTTACTCTCCTGTCAGATCAGATGACCAACCAAAAAATACATATGAACAAAGGGGTGTTTTAAAAAATCTTCTGCACTTGTGTTTTCATACTCTAAGCTCCTCCAACAGCCACCTTGTCTCCTGAGGTGCATTTAAGAGATGGAGAGATGCTCAATTATTGCAGAGGGATAACCATTTCAAGGTCATGGAAGGAGAGGGGAATTGTTATTTAGTGTAATGAAAAGCAACCCCGGACAGTCCAGTATGATGAGTCATGTATGCTATCCAATTTAGCTGCTATTGATGGTTTAGTAAAATTAGTCTTGAGTTGATTTGTCTCCTGTATTCTAAATAACACAACTTTATTTTCATTTTATACCCCTGTTAACTTTATATGAAATGAATATGACAGAGATTAATTTAATCATTTAATGTCCCTAGTAGTTGACCTTGAGTCTGAAAGACAGACCAAAGATGTATTCTTTAACAACTGATTGAAGCTTTAGTAGAGGGCTGAAAGCAACTGCAGCTGTGATGATTTACTCCAGTTAAAATGTGGGGCTTTATTATATTTTGCTTTTCTGATTCAAAACTCAAAATGCTCAAGTGGAATGACTAAGGGCATACAGTTAGGCATATGTTAAATTTATGTTATTGCAGTCTTTCACAATATCTGATTGTTAAACATTCATGCACGAAGCCTCTACAAGCTCTAATGTTTCACAGTTAAATGTGATCATGTGGATCAACATATGAAGTCATCTGACATTACTATACGTTAAGGCACACAAATCATCACTGACCTTCAACCCACGGCCACCCTTTTTTCCCTGAGGGCCTGTTTCTCCATTTGTGCCCTGAACGAAGAAACATAAAATCAGTCAAGCTAATCTCCTTTTCACCTTCACCAGGCAGCTTCAGTTGTCTGGTTAAAAGAGCATGTGATACAATAATATGCTGCAAATACTATACTACATTGTAGGTTAGTTATCTTGAAAGGGAGTTTGTTTTGCTTGTTGCCTATGTAAATGACTTGTCAAAAAATTCTATCAAGAAGCATATTATCTTGAAACAAGTTATAGCCACACTGTTTAGATATTGGTTTAATTTAGTGTATTCAAAAAATAAACTGTTGCTCCTATCATAACAATAAAAAATAAAATTTTCTTGGAAGAGATGACTATTTATGACATTTTTTTAAACTTTCATTTTTAAGATCAACCCTCTTGCTGTTGACTGTAAAACAAATAATTGACTGAGTGTCCAAGTTCATTCATAACTTGGAAACAGGTTTACTGTTTCCACTGTACACAGCTACCATTGTAGAATAGTGTTACAGGAAGACAACAGTTTGCCATACACTTTACCTCTGGGCCTGTGGGACCCGGCTGGCCCTTGGTGCCTGGGAAACCTGGGAAGCCGATAGGGCCCCTTTCTCCCTGAGGACCCCTAATACCTGCTGCCCCTTCAATACCCTGAAAGAAAAAATAGTAAGAAACACTTACTCTTTAAAAAAAAGGCACAGAGACCTTTCTGAAATGTAGAGTACATGGGATGTTAACGGGATGTTTTCGCATTTTGGAGTTTATGCCTATTTGCTCTTTGAGTCCTATTGTCACTGTAAGGCAAAAACCACACTACCTCATTCAAGAACTTCTGATGATCAGCTCATTTTCCTTTCTCTAAAAAAGTCAGGATTGTTGTCCCATACACAGTTAAAGGAAGAGTGAAATTAAATCTTTGCATCTGGCTCTAAGCCATCACTTTGTTCAGGGTCACTGACAGGAGAATTAGCATAGATACAGTGCGTGTTACTTTTTCTTGGGTACAGATGACTGCAAATGGTACAAATGGTAATTTTTGGTCATATTTCATCAGCATTTGAGCAGCTGCCTCAAAGTCTGTATGCAGGACTTTGTCCAGTCTTATTCCTTTACATCAGTTTAACATACACTTCTGTTGGTTATATTATCACGATTTGATACCTGTTTAATGAAGAGGCCAAGAATAAGAACAACAGAAAACTTGAGTGAGACCCACTGTGTGATTTGCACTTCAGTTTTACATGGATTAAACAAGAAAATAACACATTAGTCAGGGAGATTTAGATATGGTGGTAGGCACACCTTGTTAGCTTTGAAAAGTACCCAGCTAGCTGTTTCTTTGTGCAATGCGAAACAGCTGTTGGCTGCACCTTCGCACAGTATTTCCACATACCAACATAGATTAGTGATAGTATTCTCAACCAAATTAGCAAGCAAATTAGTATACTTCTACAAATGTTGAATTATTTCTTTAAAACAGCTCTATGACATTTGTCAATCTAATTTTATAGTGTTATGAAACAGAAACAAGCTGTTTTTTACTCTGTCGCCTTTAGGTCCTGGATCTCCTTTGTCCCCATATGGTCCCCTGTTACCCTGTGAAGAATCAAATAGTCAATGGGAGGCTCAGCCAATAATGTTATGCTGTAAACATGTTTGTAAATGCATCATGAGCACATACCGTTCCCCCGGGAAAACCCATGGGACCTCGTTCCCCTGGTTCACCCTATAAATAATTTCAAAAAGGATGATGATGGATGAAGGACCAATATGCACTTTAAGATGCCAATTATCATCAGGTATATACAAGGGAAATCTCATTCTGTATTAGAATAATTTAAAAGGTGAACAGAAGACAAAAGGTTAGAGAACATGTTATTTGTAGGACTTCTAAGGGAATAAAGCCTACATTTGTGAAATAAGTCACGCAGAGAAGTGTACAAAGCATACACAAGGATGACAGTGATATCACAGCATCATCTCATGAGCCACAGACACACTACAACCAGTAGATGGCACTGTGAGTCTGCAGGATGCCTTCAGAGTGCTTTTCAGCATCAGTTAATCAATATTTCCTGTCTGTCAGTGTGAAAACAAAGGTATATACTGCAAAAGTCATAGTATATTTAACGAACCCTGCGGAAAACTGCTCTCACACTCGTCTGTTTATATAATGTGTTAACCTACATGTTTTAATGTGTATCTAATGACGTAATACCCCTGAGATAATGTTCAAGTGCAACTCACCATGGGCCCCTCAAAGCCGGGATCCCCCCGGGCACCCATTGGCCCCACAGGCCCCTGAGATTAAAGCAGAAGAAACGACACAGAAGGAAAACAATGATAAGATATTGTGATATCTGTTCTCTCAGACATACACTATCAGCTGCCTTCACATTAACCTTATTGGCGGAAGGAACAACCGATAAAATGTTTCTGTTTCAGAAGCTGAATGAAATTTCTCCATCTTTATTGTTATTAATCTTTTATAATTTTGAGGGAATTAACAATGAATGAAAATCAGATATTACTATGAGTAAAACAACTTATTCATGGTGAGAGGTAAAGTCTGTTTGCACAGCATAAAAGAAACAAGGCTCTCCAAATGATATTGACCTTGTAGCTAGAGTGGCTTAGCGGGTTACTTCACCTGTGAAAAAGCTAACTTTTTTGTGGTTGTCAAAAAATGTTTTGCTGATTCCAGCAGTTGCTTGCACAAATGCATGTTTTGTTTGCAAATTGTCTCCATATGACATTGATTTCTCCCTCAGTAATGGATGGGGCTGTGCCTCAAATGTAAAGCATCAATTTACTGATTCTCATTACAGCTACTTACATCTTCTATAATCTGGCATAATATGGCAGAGAAGGACACTTGGAGCACAAGTTTGGAGTTCTGCATCTGATTTATCCCGTGAGTAAAATCCGTTCGACATTTGTTTTATTGTCTGATTCACTGGCTGTATTCTATCAATCTAAACCATTCCTCTAAATCTTCAAAGTTTCAGTATCATTGCTACTAAATCTAAAATGATGAGATCTCCAGTGCATGTTTTTGAGGTTCAGAAAACAAAAGAAAAAAGTGAAAGAATATAAACTTTCTGAGAATTAACTTACAGGATCCCCTTTAGGTCCAGGAACACCCATCAGTCCTGGATGTCCCTGTGAAGATGTGCAAGTTCAATTTAACCTTCTGCGCTTTGCTGGCTGCCAAGTGTATGAGGCAAAACTCCAACAAGTCAAAGCCTCCATTAATAGTCTTGCCTTGAACTCTACTCACTTGAGGTCCTCTGAGTCCTGGAGGTCCCATCTGTCCATCTAAACCTGGAGGCCCCTGTTTGAAAAAAAAGGAAGGTTACATATTTTAAACCAAACAAAGTGTCTAAACATTTCCAGCAAGTTGAAAAACTGCAGCATACATAACCTAATAAAATGTATACCTGTGGGCCTATGGGGCCGACACTGCCAGCAGGTCCCATGTCTCCCTGACAGAAACAATAAATGATCAATAAACAGAGGAAGTAACCAGCAAAATGAGTCTGACCTCTTTGAAAGTTTCCAAACATGAAGAATAAATTCAGTTTAAAACATTGTAGGTGCTTCATTTTTTATTTTGCACAATATATTTTCTATTCTTCTGACGATTTCTATTATATATCAATCATTTCATTAAGAAGCCAAAATGCCGAACATTCTGCCCAGACTGTGAAATCTGAGAATATGATGCTTTCGTTGTTTTATATCACAGTATATCTGGGGTTTTGGACTGTTGCTTTGACAAAATAAGCAATTTGAGGATGTCATGTCATTGTCCGAACTGCTTATACCTTTCCCTGGGCTCACGGGGTGTTGCTGCTGGAGCCAATCCCAGCCTTGTCTCAGGGCGCGGTTAGGGTACTCCCTGGACAAGTCGCCAGCTCATCGCAGGGCCCTCACTAGTGAGCAATGTGGGATTCAGTATCTCACTCAAGGACACTCCGACATGCAGCTCAGCCCTGCCCGGAGCTGGGATTTGAACCAGTGACCTTCCGATCACTAGTCGACCTGCTCTACCCGCTGAGCTACAGCCACCCCAAACTGAGGATGTTTATCACTATTTTTCATTCAACACAGAAATCCCGAGTTGCAGCCCTTGAGGGAAACCACCTTAAACTTCAATATTACTGAATTATAATAAATACTTGTAGTGGCAATCCTACCCTTGAGCCATTGGCTCCCTGAGCACCAACTTGTCCAGTAAAACCAGGAGGACCCTGTGACACACACACATAAAAACAAATATGATACATGTGATCATGACACAGACAATAATTTTGTCATGTTACTTGTCTGCTTACCATCGGCCCTGATAGACCTGAAGGGCCATCCAGTCCACTGTCCCCCTGAAAACAAGGTTCATAACAGCATAAATCAAAGATTATCCTCCACATTGTCCATTAGTTCAGAGTCTCTCATAATGAATGCAAGTATATGATAACTATAAAGAGAATATTCACCAAAAAAAACACCATTAATCACTCACTCCTAATTTAGACATCATTAGGGCACTTGTTAAAGACATTGTGGTGTCAAACATTCTTCTTTAAACTAGGCTCCAAAACAAAATGAAGAAGCTTGCATTGTGAACACTCGGACATATGGCACTTCTCATGAGTGAATTAAAAGTTTTGGTTAAAAATAATTAAATAACAATATGGTGAATTAGTGAAGCAGTACAAAACAGTAACATGATAAAAAGACAGAACTACACGACAAGCTTGAGAGCAACGGCATCACTCACATCAGCCCCACAGGGCCCCTCTGGCCCAGGGCCACCTCGGATACCCTGAGGCCCCTGCAAACAAGATTTAGGTATTCAATGTCAACTCAATAACAATACATCACTAAAATACACAGAAAACATTGTATTCAAAGGGAGGATTAATCAAACAGATTACTTCCTATTGGTCAGAGTGCCTGTACTAATACCATGAGACGGAGATTCTGATTTCACGCCAAGTGGAATCAAAGTAAACCCGAGAATAGAGCAAAGAGAAAGTGGGAGTCAGTGCCTTGCTACTTGGAACTCAAAGTTCAAAGAGGAACTGGATTAGGGATTAAAAAGGATTCAGAAGCGCACGTCTTTCTTTGACAAAAGCTGATTGTTTGTTTTGTTCCTCTCATTTTACACCAGTTGGATGTGTAAGATGGATGTATTACATGAGAACAGCTGTTAATTATTGTTTTTAACAAATACCATTGTGTACTGACATCTTGTCCAACAGTACATGTAAATGTATGTGAAATGTTGTATATGATAATCTATAAACATCACCGATAAAGGAGAAATGCTTCTGGTTTATGAACTTCCTACTTTCTTTCCAAAGGCTATGAATGAAATTCAAATCATTGCAGGAATTCCTGTTTTGTTGTTACAGAAAGGAATCAAACAGGGAGGGTACTTGACACTCACTGGTGGTCCCACTGGTCCATTTGGTCCTGGTACACCAGTTGAACCCTAAAGAAAATCACAGTTCATATTAATCATTACTCTTTGGTGAATTGCTCAAAAGAAGATGCCGTAAGAGCTGTCTGTTTTAAAGCAGTCCATGTTGTACATCATGTTGTGTAACATTGTGTGTCAAGCATGTAAAAGAATTAGTAATTTAACTGCATGAATAAGTACCTTTTCACCAGGTTCACCAATTTCCCCTCTTGGACCGTTGAGGCCAATGAGACCCTGGTGATACAGAGGGAAAAGAAACATTTTCGACAGTGTAAAAGTAATTTATTTACTGAATACATGAGGGTCAAATATGGACTTAAAATACTGTAACAGTTAAAACATTTTATAAACGGAAATAAAAAAGTAAGCAACTAGCTGGTGTACATATAGAAGCATTTTAACAGGCAGACTTTTCCCTCCACCACTTGGTGAAGAACAAAAACAGAGCACACAGAGGAGGGAATGTAGAAGAGGGACTTCGCATTAAAGTCATCAGGTGGCCAGAAACAGAACTCCAATTACTAAAGTGGCTCTTTATCTGCTGTGTAATGTGTAAATTAGCAACTGTTTGATCACAAGCACACCACATCAACAACCATATCAAAAACAGGTTATTGCATGATTTACCATGAGGTATGTAACATTTCTTTTTAAGTAAAACTGCTCTGCCTTGACAAACGAGACCTTAATGTGATGGAAATCAAACATCTATACAATTTTGGTGCCGGCCAAAGTAATTTTCCATTTTCTCTAATCAGATCCTGATTAACATCAAATAATCTGACTACACTATTTTTTTTAGGTAAACAGTAAACTGTATAGCTGCTTTTCTTTTGACCGTATTTGACATCTGCTTAAGGAACCAAGTGTCATTTTGGAATTGTACTAAAACTCAAGTGTTGTAATCGCACCATTATCAAAAAAATCTAAATAGCCCAGTTAGTTAAAACTGCTTTGAAGAACTGATTATGTGAAACTTATTTTTCAAAAACACTGACTAAAAGAGCTTAATTGTTAAATATCCCAGAGAGATGGTGCTCATGAGCTGTGGTTCGAACTACATGTAGAGACCATGCCTTCTTTTCATG
Source organism: Sparidentex hasta (assembly GCA_030272975.1). NCBI lineage: Eukaryota > Metazoa > Chordata > Actinopteri > Spariformes > Sparidae > Sparidentex > Sparidentex hasta. Next base: position 19,273 of record JARJLU010017013.1, on the reverse strand, counting down.
ATTTAGTGTCTTCTTGTTCTTATGTTTTTTGCCCTCATGTTTCACTTCTTGGCTCTCAGTGACTCTTTTGTGTGTTTTTCCCTCTCAGTGTTTTTCCATTTGTTCCCTCACATGTCCTTTTCCCTCCTCACTTCACCTTTTCTTGATCCCCTTTATAGTGTGTCTGTGTAAATCGTCTTTGTTCTCCCTCAAGTCCTTGTTAGCTCATTCTGTCTTCCTCCATGTTACTCTGTCATCCTCTGTGTCCGTCCGCTTCCCCTGTGTTGCCACCCTGCTTCTCCAGTTTATCCTTCGGTGTTTCCTCGTGTCCCCATTTGGTATGTTTCTGGTTTTGGTTTCTTGTTACTGTTTTGATTTGTACTTTGGTTTATCTGTATTCCTGATTTTATGGATCATTCAGCTTTATTTAATCAAAGCCCACCTCTTGTTTTCCCCAGTCCTGCCTCCCGTGTATTGTTTGCATTTGGGTCCTCACCTCATTTGACAAAGCATAACATTCTTGGCTCCAATTTCACAAACAGTAAAACGTAAATTGGACTGACTGGTTTTCCACACATGCAGCTGTGCAGTTTCATTCCTTACCTCATCACCTTTTTCTCCTTTAGACCCTCGTTGTCCCCTGTATCCCCAAAGGCCCTGAAGTCAATCATGGACAAGATGGAAACATTTCAATGACAAAAAGCTGTGTAAAATCATTTACCTACTACAAAAATAGTATGTGTAATATCTGTTTGTCTTTTGTGCCCACCTGTGATCCAGGGGCACCAGGTGATCCAGGCTGACCATCCTCTCCATTTTCCCCATCTCTCCCTGGGGGCCCTTCTCGTCCTGGAGGGCCCCTGTGACCTCGCTCACCCTATCAGACAACATGAATCATCACCGCTATAGATTCTGAATGCTTCGTTATTAATCTTTTAGTGAAAATGTATGACATCTTCACAAGATACTTACAAACAAAAAAAAATCAAAAACTGAATCAAAAGTCAAACTTGCAAAAACCCACAATATAAATCATAGGTTCCTAATGTGAATACACTGACCCTCTCTGCCACTCAACAGAGCCATTCATAACACTAAAGGCATCAACTGAATAACAACGCACTGTCTACGTGATTATGGATTGCAATAAATCTTACTGAGGACGGGTGGAAAACATGTTTATATACAGTTTATTATCAGTGAATGGCTAAACCACCTGTGTAGGTAGAGGACCATGTTATATTTTAAGCCAGAGAGAAGGATGGATACAGATGTACACATGCAGAGAGTGGCACAACGATTGAGTTATGATTTTTAACCTTTATTCAATTAGGATCTTTTGCTTGGAGCAAAGAATTCTTTTACAGGAAAACCCTGCATCACGCTCACACATTTACACACAAAAAATGATTACTTTTCATTAGAATTATTGTATTCATCATAAAAGGCCTAAAAGCTTTAGAGTACTAGTTGTATCCCACCAGCAGTCCTAAAATATTCAGATGGAGAGGATAGAAATAAATAGTTTGGCTTTTTTTGTACACTGGTTAATCAAAATGATCAAAATTGCAATTGATCGACTAGTTTGTCACTAATCACACCTGGAAACTGCCTGTACAAACACAATATAACCTTTTGGCCACTGAACAGCTTCACTGAAGCAGCTGGGGCTTCAGGGTCTGACTCCAGAGCACCTCAGTATAAGTAATAAGGGACAGGCAATTGTCTTCACTATCTCACTTCCCTCTACTAGACCTGCTGGTTGGGGGATCACAGTGGTGGCTTCATAATTCAGTGGAGCATTGTCTAGACCAGTGGATTTCAGCCCTCTCGATGTGTGACTCCTTACAACAAAGCATCGACAATTTGCAGCCACTCCTAACAGGTTATATAAATCTTCCAGTAATGAACAGCTTGCCAAAGAGTCACTTTTACCCCTAAGAGCGATGCTTGAGGACATCTAGAGCCTCAGATTGGACACCACTTGGACTGATTCTGGCAAATTATGACATGCATATATCAGTGCCAAGAGACAATAAGGTGATATCACTGGCAAGACCGCCTCCATTTGACTGTTGACGAACAAAAATGTGCTTTGATTGAAGAAGACTACACAATGACTTAAACACAAACACACACAAACAGAGCAGTAGATCTATATTCACTGCTACACAGGATCTAAACACAGCAGACACCAAAGACTGTTGCCCGGGCAAGTATTTCTAACTATCCCAAACCACAGCGTTTTTTTGTAAGTACTGACTCACTTTCCAGCTGAGACTTCACAGGGCATATGATAACAGGCTCACAGTTTCCATATGTTTACAGTGGACTTTCAGGATGCATTTTTATGTGTTTTGAGATGGTTTTTGAAATGAATGTAACATAGTAGTATTTACATTTACAAGCTATTCACCCAAACAAATTCAGTCAAGAGGTTCATTATGCGACTCTGCACTAAATGACAAGGGAGAGAACGTGAAATTAAATAATGCCAGATATATTGAGAAAAATGGCTCAACTGCAGCTCAGTATAATCAAATTTAGAATAAAATATGGAACTTTTTAAACGAGCAATAAAAATACTTTCATTGCTTATTCTCTCAATATGAGAATGATTACATCATAGGGAGTTTCTTGTGCAGAGGGTTTCCAAACACCCACTCCCTTTAACCACACTGACTCTGCTCCACCAACAATGTTATACTCGATTTAACTTAACATTAAACTGTAAGACTCTGTTGAATCAAGTGGTGTGTCTATTTTTACAAACTTGTATTTCAACAAATGTGTAACTTTGATCAACATCCAAAAATGTCCAATGACACATACTTCAGATTTCATTAAGGGAAAATGAACATACAATATTGAAAATATATCTTCAATGCCTTCATTTAATGTGTTGCTTTTATTTTGACTTAACTTACTTGACTTTATGCACCATTAACTAAAAAAGGGGACTGTGTGTGTGTGTGTGTGTGTGTGTGTGTGTGTGTGTGTGTGTGTGTGTGTAGCTTTATTCTGGCAGGAAAGTGCTGGCATGTTGCTTGGGAGTGCTGGAAGGAAGCCCAGTGAAAATGATTATTTATTTCCATGACAATCATAGCATCACTTTCTGCTGTTAACTATTTGTATGTATTTATCCAACATTGTTTTTTCACCAAGAGCACAAACCTGAAACCTGCCTTCAGACTTTGTATGGATGAGCCTAATGATGGTGATCTCCCTACTGCCACTGCCATAAACAACAGCTATAGAGCATCCGGGTGTATGGTACCTATCATTGCCCAGTCAGGGCTGCACCTAATTGCCCTAACAGGGCATGATATTTTATGTTGATAAATACCACAGAGAGAACTCAACAGACATTTCTTTGTGTCGCATTAAGTCTCAATTTCACGTCTGTTTGGTTTAAAACACAGCAATGATCTGCCTCATCCTGGTTATTTACTGTTATTTGTAATCAGCCAATGAGGACAACCAGCCACTTGTAGAACCAGCATACCTTCAGCACATGGATCAATGCTTGTTCACAACACACCACACACAAGGACCATGGAGTGACAGTCCCACATCGACACACTAAACTGTGTCATTTTGACACACCAAACCAGCTGCCAAGGATGCTTCCTCTTCAAGTACTCATGCATGACGTTAGTACTGCTAACATCCAAAGCGTCAACACACATTACGTAAATCGATATATTTAGGTAATCCATGACACTGACATGTTGCACTAGCCCTAAGCCCACTATCAGGCCTCTTTTAGGCTAACCAAGGGGCAATTTGATCTACTGCTCCAGAGGGTTGGGCGTACCATCTCCAGAGAGCATCAGTGCATCTGTCCATGGTGACTGGCATTACTTACTATTCAGCCATGACTGTTTGCCTGAATAGGAGGGACAGTGACAACACCAAAACCTTTCTGGGGACTGCCAACCACATCTTCTCGGTGTACCTGCACCAATAAGTCAGAACACAACGTTTTGTGAGCGATGGTTTTGGTGCTTACCATCTCTCCTGGCATGCCTGGTCGTCCCCGCTCTCCAGGTTCACCAGGAGGTCCCTGAGGTAGGAGATCAAAAAAATATTTAATGCCTTCACCACTTAAAAATGATTCAACTTAGAGAGATCGTTCTGTATGTTACATATTCTGGATCATCATACTGTAATTGTGAAGGGAGCCATCTCTAACCTGCATGCCGGGCCTGCCCATCTCTCCAGGTGGTCCTGCAGAGCCTTCTTTACTCTGCAAGCTCACAAAGAAGAAACCAGCCTCAGGTCAACAGGAACTTATAAAACAACTAAATCACATCAAAGAAAGGATATAAATTGTCACATCATACTTACAGGCCAACCAGCACGAAGTAACTGGTAGAAATTGGTTTGCTACAGGAAGAACAGAAATACACAAGTTTAAGATTCAAAACTATATAAAGTGAAATAAAAAGAGTACATGAGCAATTCCAATCCTTATTCATGAACACTTAACTTTAAGTGAATTCCATCTTCTCCCAAACTTCACAGTCTTTGCAGTGAAAATCTATCTTTGCCTTATCACTGACCCTCATTCAGAATGAATGGTAGTAACTGAATGACCTCTGCAGGTTGCCCACAGAGTTCAAAGCACATACATTAACAAATCGCCTTCACAAACTACTAACAGACTTCCATTTCTGCAATCTTTTTTCAATTCTGAACTTGCAGTTCTCCATCATGCCGACATACTGATGGGTGTATTCTACAAGATACAGCTGTGGCCACTGCAGAGAGATTAAACAGATGACGATACAACATCAGCTTGCACGCACCATAACTATAGGGTCAAAGGTTTTACAGATACTCTGTGGATCTCATGGGTCTTTTATGACTTGTGGTACAATGAATTATTTAAGGAGGGACGAGGGATGAAAAATTATCTTGTCAACTGAAAAGATATTTAAAGGAATGCTAGGAAAATTGCTTACCAAGATTATTGTGAAAAAAAACATAACCATTTCATCTTTATTCATTCAGAATTTAGATCAGACCAGAATGCTGCTGTAGGCAGGTGGGAACAGTTTTTATTAACTTAACTTATTAACATCTTCTAAGAACTCAAAAATTGTCACTTCAGAATGTTGTATCTTGTCAGCTGTGCATCCCACACCCCACTTGTCTTTGGCAAAACAAAAGTGAGTAATTTCTATCACTCACTGAATGGTTAACTATTTTTAAGAAATGTACATAAAGAACTTACTGGAAGGGTCTTCATTGGAGTTTTACATAAAGGTTTAAAGCACAACCTATATATATATATATATATACCACAAGTCTAGCTTAATGTTTGTGAATTATCCAATGAGAACTCAGCACAGAGGTAAGCCTCTGAATTATGCTTTACTTCCAACACAGAAATGAAAAGAAGTTAGCATTAAAAGCAACAGCTGAGTCACAGTAACCAGAAAGAAGAGTAAGTAAACATGTCTGAAAATATCTGAGTCCATAGCCCATGCCTTGAGCAGAATTGCTAAAAGCAATGTTATCATGCTAAAACGCTCACCAAAACTGTTCTAACGGTGATGTCCAACAGGGATATTAGCATTATATTTACCACGTTTACCATCTTTTTTTTAGCATGTTAGCTTGTCAAAATTTGCTTTCATGTATTTATTCATTATTGGACTAATTTCATTTTTGTCCTGAGGGTTGCACTAGATGAAAACTTGGGATGACCGAAAAGATTACAATTTATCCTAAGGATTCATTCTGCAAATGCCAAATTTCATAGCAGTATGTCAGATACCAACCAACTGACAGACCAGGCAACCAACTGACAGGCCGAGATGGCAATCCTTAGAGCCATACCAACAGTGTGTTTCATTTCATAATCCAATCTGGCTTCTTATGCTTTATATACTATCTTTACTGTTAAAATGTAATCAAGAAGAGAGAAAATAAGATAAGGGGGATAAGAAATAATGTGTTGCAGAACTTGGTGTAAACATTTCATTTAATCATTAGAGTTTGCGTAAATTGCGTTTCATCTTACCTGAAAGGCAGCCCATTCCTCTGCTGTATTCCTCCACAGGTAGAAGGTAGGTAAACCTGCAGGCCCAGGAGGTCCTCGCTCCCCCTTTTTTCCTGGATGCCCTTCAGGGCCCATCTTACCCTGAGAGAATAAAAGGAAGTGGTACATTATGGCAAGACCAATCAATTTATGTGAAATAATTGGTATGGCCAACTCTGTCTAACATTACATCATAGAAATTATTTAATTTAGGACTTGGGCTCTGGCACAAAAAATTGACACATGGACTTAATGGAGACAAGGACAGGAGTTTATAGCAGTAGGTATAAAAATGTCAAAGATGAATCTGAGATTTATAACAAGATATAGCCTTGGATGCTATCTCAGAGGTGCACAGAACAGAGGCGCATTTAAATCCTAAAGAGCCAAGTGGATCAACTTAACACATCATCTAAGGCTATTATGTCATAAACAAGCTTCTCTTACCTTATCACCTTTAAATCCAGTCAGCCCAGGCTCACCAGGACATCCCTGTGAACACAGTAACAACCCTCAATAAAACAGCTCAAAAGACTAAAACACACACAAAAAAGCAGCCTTTGGGATACAAAATTGTATATAGCAATTTCTTTAAAAAACACACAAGTAAACCATTGCTAAAATAATAAAAGTGGTCTGCTAGTACTGATCATCTCAGTCAATTTAAACCTGTGACTGAACTACTACTGTTAAGGAGCAGAAAACTGACATGAGAGACAAGCAAAGTACTTGATCCCTATAAAACCTCCTAGTTTGCTGCCAATTTAACTGCCACTTAAAAAGCAAAGGAGTCAATTTATGGTCTTGTTCCTTACATTTTGGATGCCAATAAAACTTTGCAAATAAATGCAAATAAAATTGTATTGCTTTAAGCTTTGGGATGTATGGTAATTGTATTTTTAAGCTGATTGCGTTATTTCAAGTGAAACTCTGGCAGATTTCTCCACCACTTTGGCATTTTGTGGAGTCCAACTTTTCTAGTTTATGTGACTCTATGCTGCTTGTTAAGTAAATTAGTAAAACTACAAGACAAGATGCTCTGATAAACAAATGTAGCAGACAAGGCACAGGCAAAGAAAACCCCTACACATCTGCTGATTCCATTGTTTTCTACTGCGGGACACCTGAACTGTGATACTGTAATTGTGCAATTGTCAGTCACCAAAGGAAAGCAAGGAAGCCTGCACTGAAGTTGTAATCCATTCATAAAGATTCTTTGTTATCTGTTAAACTAAAGGTCATGGGTCATGTACATTTCATGAAGGAGATGCACTGATGCGTTTGCTACACAAAATGAAATAAACCTATCACAAAGACCTAGAACAGAAACTCTTTGCTTGTGGCTTCCTGTATATTCTACCCCCTTTTTTCTCTGGGCCTATACTGATAGTGATTATTAGTAGAAGGTGACATCTAACTGAAATTTGGAACAGAAATACATTTGCAGTAAAGATAAAAATCTTAAATCTTTAGAATAATCAGTGACAGAATGTATTTGCGCAGTACAGTTATTCTAGCACTGTACAATAAATACAGTTTCTGGTACTTTACTTTTTTTGTATTTCCTTTTCCTATTTCCTATTACTAGTTTATACTTCCACTCATCTACATTAAAAAAACAGATTAGCAAGCCAAACAAAATGGGGGACAGGTGGGTGGAGGCAGCAAAGGGTCACAGGTAATCCCCCGGGCCGCTGCTGAGGAGTGTGCCACAGGACATAGGCCATCTGCTATACCAGGTGAATTATGAGGGTGTCTGTCCATTTGTTTAACAACTGAAATTACTAACTAGTTTGCAGATTCAGATGATTCAGTGTTGATAGGCTATTACTTGAGACATGTAACCAATCAGATAATGTTGTGAAGGGGACAGGAGTGAAACCACAGACTGGTGACTATGGACGAGTATGCTGCCAAAATAATGCTTTTTTAAATCAAATAACTTAATTAGCAAATAACAACACTGATAATTGGAAAAAATCTGATGATCAGCGCCCTTCGTTTTCCTATATTGGACAAAATATTTGTAGATACTAATGCTTCAGGTGAACAAATACTACAAAAGGCTAAGCAAGCAAGACCTGAAATGAGGGAACATAAGAGGAGAAGACAGTACTCCAAGCCAACAGGACATTTTCCTTCATGTTCCTTACAGCTGTCTACAATTACGGTAAACATGCTGAGTGATCCTGTGGATTTTATGGCAGCGTGACTCCAGAGATCGGCCCAGACGTGACCATATGGACAGTCTGGTTCTGGTTCAGTCTTCCCTGCAGTCCTTGTGACGACCCACCTCCATCGCCAGGTAAACCTTGCGATTCGATTGTACGAAATGGCTTTAATTCTTGGCACCAGTAAGATAACTTGGCAGCCACAGGTCAAGATTGTCACGTTGAGTAATGCTATGACAAACTGTTGAGCCTCCTGAGCCACATAGTTCCCTTAGAGCTCAGATTGCAGCATCAAAGACATGTAGATCAACATGTGTTTGAGCAGTGTAACCTTCCCTGATCAAATTCAGATGGCAGCTGATTGTGAACAGCTCTGGTAAGATGTTAAGCATGAGCAGATGTCACACAGTTTCTACATTCATAAGGCTTGTCCTAATGATTTTAACTCTGCCCACAACAGGTAACTCTGATATGATACAGCAAACGTACTGTTAAATCAGTGGGAAACAAGCCTGGCCTTTATTATCAATTAAAAAAAAAAACACACACACACACAAAATGCAATAATATAAACTAGAAAATAATTTCTCATAGAGAAGTCATACCGAGCAGACCATAATAAATTAAAGAGGACTTCTTGCTCTCTTCGCTGCTGAAATAATGCATTGGTTACACTTGGTACACAGATACATCCAGTATCATCAAAACAAGTATTTTAAAGCAACAAGAAGACCATAAGCCCACTCACTTCCTGCCCTGGGGGACCCATTCGGCCAGGTGGTCCTCTCTGGAGTCGGTATGTTTTGCCATCTGAGCCCAGGACCAGGTCTGTCTCTCTGGACACGATGGTCACGATGCCAGGGCGCTCCTTCTCTGGTAGTTTACCATTGTGCTTGGCTCTATGATCAGTGGTGTCAAGCTTTCCCTTTGCAGATGGACCAGAGATGATTACAAGAGGTGTGGGTGAGACAGACCTTGACCATTCATCAGTTTCCTCCCATAATTTGTTGGAGTCTATGTCTACTCTGGGATCTGTAGGGATTTTTGGAACTACAGGAAATACCATTATTGGCTTCTTAGTGGCGCTTGTGATGTCCAGATCAAGGATGTCATCAGATGGTTTTCTGGGCAACAGCGATGAAGTCCTCCCACCAGAGTCAGTCTTTTTGTCTGTGGTGATGTTCTCCTCCAATAGTTTAGAAGACAGTTCAGGCTTCCCCTTCTGGTTTCCCTTAAATCCATTTCTGGAGGGCTTCCACTGAGGGTTGACTTGTCTGCCATTTTGGAAGATTGGATCCAACAAGTCAGTGTCCTCGTCCACTACAAAGACATCCCCACGACCTACCGAACCTTTGGACCGACTGGATCCTGAAGGCAGTGTCCCGTCACCCCGAGAACTCCCTTGTCGCAGAAACATATTCTGTTGAGAGACAAAACAAGAGTTGGGGCTCATTCAAGAACAACCTGTCATATATTTCAGATATTTCACAGACATATACTCGGGATGTTCCTATGTCAAAACCAGTATTCAAACTGCCTATGATACTGCTGGAATCTTAACGGTGAGTATGAGTCGTGGAGGAAGTACTCAAATCCTTTATTTATGTGCAAATACATACAACTACATAACACTTTGTCACAAGTGCTGCACTCAAAACTTCAGTTACCTTAAGGATTAATCTGCTGAAGGTACCTGAAGCATCGAAAGTAAAAGCACAGGTTCTGCAGTCAAAAGACCTCTGCGTAGCTCAAGTGTTACAACAAACTTTAAATTTTCAAGAACAACTGACAAACATGACATTGTTATTACTATTTATTCATTTTACTTTTTAAGGCTGTTTATCTAATTGTATTTCATTTTTCTTGCAATTCTTTTTGTTATGCCCAAACGTGATGATGGCGGGCCTTGCAGACCCAGATCAGGAACCAGTACCCAGCCCAAGCTCTCTAAGAAGACAAGAGACAACTCCCCATAAACCTCACAACAACCTTGAAAGGACATGGGAAGAAACCTCGGGAAAGGCAATTCAGAGAGAGATCCCCTCTCCTCGGACAGCTGGGTGTCTATGTGCATTTTTTCTGGAATGCTGGTGATGTTTGTTTTACAGGGTTACACCCGAACTGATTACATTTTTTTTTTTATTTAAGAATTTCTTCTTAAATTAAGGTTGGCTAACCGAAGCACCTGGAGGAAACCAGTTGTTGCTCAGGATAAACAAATGTGTGTTATTGACTCAATCTCAGTACCTAAGCTGTTTATCTAATTGCATTTCATTTTTCATGCAATTCTTATTGTTATGCCCAAATGTGTGCATTTGTTCTAGTATGTGTGTGATGTTTGTTTGATGCACCTGATGCACCTCTTTAATTTAAGAATTTCTTTTAAATTAGAAAACCAATTGTTGCTCAGGGAGAACAAATGTGTGTTATTAATTCAGTTTCAGAGCATGGATCAGGCCAAACAGAATAACCTCCTGAACCATTTCCTCTTTTTCTTCTTCTTGCTCAGGAGATCTTCCAGCTGGGACTCCATGGAGCTTTCTTTCTCCTCCCATCCTGCTCCTTTTCCTGCAGCGTCTTCTTGAGACCCTCTGTGGCTTTTTCTCCCGCCACTCCACCTGATGACTCTCCAGCTTCTGTTGAGCATTCCTCAGAGCAGCAGCGAGGGTTTTGTTCTCGCATTTATGCTCATCCAGCTGAGCCTCACAGAGAGCTGTAGATTTATCCATCTTCTCCAGTAGGGCGATTTTCTCCAGCTGCCAGCAGAGGCGCTCAGTCTCCAGAAGAACCTCTGCCTTTTTCAGGGCAGATGTGATCTCCCTGCTTTCCTCTCTGTGCTCCTCAAACTGGGCTTGATGGGAAGCCTGAGATCTTTCCACAGCCTCCTTTGCTTCCTCTTGCATGTCATGCACAGTCTGCTTAAAGTCTCCTGTGGCCTGAATGAGGGATGTCTTTTCCCCCTGCCACCCCACCTGATGACTCTCCTGCTTCTGCTCAACATTCCTCAGAGCAGCAGCGAGGGTTTTTTTCTGGCATTTCTGCTCATCCAGTTGAGCCTCACAGAAAGCTGTAGATTTCTCTATCATCTCCAGCAATGAGAGTTTCTCCTGCAGCCAGCAGAGGCACTCAGTCTTCAGAAGATCCTCTGCCTTTCTCTGGGCAGATGTGATCTTCGTGGTTTCCTCTCTGTGCTCCTCAAACTGGGCTTGAGGGGAAGCCTGAGATCTTTCCACAGCCTCTTTTGCTTCCTCTTGCATATTATGCACAGTCTGCTTGTGGTCTTCTGTGGCCTGAATGAAGGGTGTCTTTTCCTCCTGCCACTCCACCTGATGACTCTCCTGCTTCTGCTCAAAATTCCTCTAAGCAGCAGCGATGGCTTTGTTCTCGCATTTCTGCTTATCCAGCTGAGTCTCATAGAGAGCTGTACATTTCTCCATCTCCTCCAGCAGGGGAATTATGTCATCATCCCCAAAGAGAGGTTCTCCTCTATCAACTTTCATTATTGTAGGTAGGTGTAAAGTATTATATCCACATTTGCAACTGTGTTACTTCTTTTGGTTTTTGGGTTCAGGCTACTTTCCCAGCAGGAAAGCTGAGTCTATATCAGATAAATACAAATGACTTACAATGAAAACTATTTTATAATTGTTCTGACTATAAATCAGTTTGTTAATGAAAATTAGATGTCAAAATGTGAACTTCATGACCCATCAAGGCTCAGTCACCTATACAAACACAACAGCAATTTAAAGTTATGTGGTATCCAGTGGCGACAGCACAAACACTACAGAATGTGACAGCACAAACGCTAACAGAATCAACATGCAAAACACCAAGCCATTTTTCCTTTGCTTGTCATACTGCATTACGCACACACACACACACACACACACATGCATGCATGCACACACACACAAACAAAACACATGAAAATGTTGGGCCTCAGGGAACTGTGCCACGGGGGAGAGGCCTTTAAGGAAAATGGACAAAGGAGCTGTAAATTTTGTTTGATGACCCTAATGGGTTGAAATGGAGGGTACTAAAATGGACCTGAGAGGCATATGGAGAGCAGGAAGACTGGAAAAGGAAAGTGAAGCAGGCGTGTGCACACTCGCAATTGTTTTTTCAGAGTAGAGCAGAGTTGTACCTTGTGGATATATACATATACATGTGATATTTTGGTTACATGTATGCTATGCAGCATCGGAATAGTCAAAGTCATAATGTAATAATTAGACAGTAATTATTCACCCATTACCATGCCTACTGCTTTCAAGAATACTTTGCCTATCTACATTTAGATCAAGGAAATAAGAGGCCACCTCTTATAAAGTCCTAGTTAGCAAAACTTAGCATGCTAACATTCTGAACTAAAATAGTTGTCACGGCAAACACTGTGCCACTAGCATGTTTGCATCATCTTTCATGACCCTCTGACAGCTGAAGAAGCATGATAGCACTGCAGGAGTCATGTTCTTTGACTTGTCCATGGAGGTGCTATCAACATCATAAAGCACTGCCTTGTGGAGAAAAGTTTATGTACCTCAACACTGCATCCTAGACTAAAGACTGCCTGTCCAGACACGGCATCACAGAGGAGATTGCAGTGTCTCTGAGGCTGTGATAAGCAACTCCAGTGAACCTTAAGGAACTACACTGGTGCCATTCCTCATCACCTCTACACCTAAGACCTCAGCATTAACCCTGGCTCTGGGAACCTTCAAAAGTTTTCTGATGACTCCTTTATTGTATAATAAGGAAAAGTGGAAGGACCAAAGATTACAGATAGAGTCACAGATAGAGTCACTGGTGCAACAACAGTCACCTAAAGCTCAATATCAGAGGGCAGTATGCAATAGTTCATGCATTACCCTTCAAATGTTTATCACACCACTAACAAACAAAAGTTGCCATTGGGAGAGAGCTAGAGGTAGTTTTGGGTATGAAACAGGAATAATAAAGTGATAACAATAAAGTGACAAACATTTTATGAATTACAATTTTTTATCGTTACATGTTTTGCTACAACAGCATTGAAATTAGCATTATGTGTTTGCATTATCAGAAATAATGATATGCCCAGACATTGTCAATATATTATCTTTTGAACTTTACTTTCATCCATCAAAACTGAAACATTATAACAATAGTCAGTCTTGTCTACTGTATCTTCAGTGAAACCCTACCCTTGGTGAAAGGTAGGCCTAGTATGAAGAGGGCCAGAGAAGGGCTCACATAGGCAAAAGACCAAACACGGTGCCCCTAGTGAGAACAAAGGCCCTTTCTATCTCTCTTATCCCAGGCTATGAGTAGGCAGGCAGCCCTGGTTGATAAGCTGACACTAGATCTCCTCTGGTCAACACCGTTCCCTCAGCTTATCTACCTACCAGTCTGTGAGATTTTCCTATGTACACCAGCCCAGAGCATACTTAGTTGGAATACTATGACGCATTGTATACAGTATGATATAATTTTTTTTGAGAAATCCTCTTCTGGTTCATTCTGGTACTTGTTTCAGGGTATGTACAAGTGAGCTGACAGCTATGGCCAGTTTAAGAAACTAACAATAGTTCAATGTCCTCTGTGGGTCTTGAGGAGTTTTTCAAAGTGTGCAAAAAAGGGTAACTGGACTGCACATATTCTAAGCTGACAAAATGCTTTACCATTTGCCTTTCATTTAACTCCATCATGCACCAATGGTGGCAGAGCGGCCATCTGGGGTGCTGGCTTGCCCACTGCAAGGAATTTTTAGTTCAGTGCTGAAGTGGACAGGAGAAGCCAGGGATCAATCTATCATCCCTGCGACTGATAATAACCCTGATGACGTCAATAGGGTTATTTGAGTTTGGCTTGAGACTTCCAAATGAAATGCAGGTTTTCTGTCAAATATCTGGAGCGCAGTGTTTTAAAGATGAGGGCATTTAAAGGGTATGGAAAGTCTAACAAAATTCACTATTGGGTTACACAGAACTATCTGGGAAGTCATCCTTGAAAACAGTTTTGAAAGTACTAACAATTTGTCTATCACTGTCTATCACAACTTCAACTTATCAGATCAACAGGCCACATAACCATGTAGGAAAGCGCTACCACGTGATACATCAAACCCAAGTGAGTCGAGAGAAAAAAATCCTTCAGTGCTGGTCTTCACGCTTCCTTCAATGAAATATACTCTCCAGTTCAGATATAACAGATGCTATGATACCCCTTATACAAACATACAGCACCTTTGTCAACCTCTTGAGGAGCTGTCATTACACCTGAGCCACATCGATGGCTGCCCGTAGTTCCTGGTAGGTTGCTGATTGGACTGAACCATTGAGGAAATGCATAGCTTGAAGCCTGGCAACATATATTTGAGGGGCCATGCCAGCTTGCAAATCCAGCTGCCTCATATGGTATCTATTTGGTTGTAATATTGGAATCATAAGCACCAATGTATGGGCAGCTCTATTAGTGACACCTTTCTTATAGATATCAGGAACATTGCTGGATAAAATAACGTAAGCAGCCAGGCTCACCTACTATTGTTCTCCACTTGATATCTGGTTAGCAGCTTTAGACATGGGGTGCAGATTACATTTTTGACAAGATACATGTCAGCTACAATTAAGTACTACATTATTAAGTTGTACTGTTCAAAAGCATAAAAGCCACTTCTAAGACCTAACAGGATGTTAGGCACTAAAAGTACTGATCTACTCTGCAATATACACTGCCTGGCCCAAAAAAAAATGGCTTGGATTTAATTAAGCAAGTAGGTAAGAGCCTTCCATTTGATAATTACTGCAGTGATTAATCAGCTTATTCAAAAAGTAGGTCAACATGGTGTCTTGAGTGATATAAACTCCATTATTCGTTTGATTTCGAGGGTCAAGATTGTGACCTCATATCGATCGATATCTGACTTACAATAGTGATTGTGACGCCCCTAGAATAGATGTTACTCTTCAGAGGGGTCAAGTTATCGGCCTGCATCAAGCAAACGAAATAACTAAGCAAATTGCTAAAACAACTGAAATTGGGTTAAGAACTGTCCAATGCATTGTTAAACCTGGAAGGACAGTGATGAGCCATAAACTTTGAAGAAGAAATGTATGATTGTGATCGGGGATTGGTTAAAGGTTTGGTGCAATCATATCGTAAAAAAATCTACAGCTGAACATAGAGCTATGTTTAATTGTGAAAGTAAGAGCATTTCCACAGCCTTAACAAAACCACTTATCAGAGAGGCTAATTAGAAAAAAAAGCCTTCAATTTGCTAGGGAGCATGTTCCACAGTGATGGACACATCAGGGTAAGAAGAGAGGGGGATAAAGTAATGCACCCATCATGCATAGTGACCCCACTGAGAATCTTTGGGATGTACTGGAGAAGACTTTACACAGCGCCCTGACTCCCCATCATCATACAAGGTCTTGGCCAAAAAAATGATGCCACAGCGAACGTGTGCCGTTATCAAATCTAAAGGCAGTCTAACCAAGGCCCCATCCACACGGGGGAAAACAATCTTTTCAATATTTGCTATAACGCTGTAGTTCATACTCCAGGCCTATAGGTGGTGCTTGACATTCACCAACAATGACGAGGAAGACACAGAACATGTGCATTAAGCTTGCACGCTGTAAACAAACAGACAGTAGACGGAGATACCGAACACAACAAGAAGAAGATGAAAATGGCGAGTGCAAGGAAACCAGAATCTTTTGTGTGGACCGATAATGAGGTCGAACTGCTGCTGCGACTCACACTCAACTACATGGCGAGTAAGTTGCAAGAAAGTCTCAATATCTTCTGCGGCACGAACATGTAGGCCGCCATTGTTGTTGGTGGTGTTTAAGAGGTCGAGGGGTGGGGCGATGGCGTCATTGTTTCGGGAAGTATGCGGATTTGCCGTCCACATGACAACAGGAGGGCTGCATTTTTGGATTTCTCCACCCTGAGACCCGTTATCAATAAAGTGGGTCTTCGGGCGCTGCGTTTTCAGGATCCATGTGGACGGTCGGCCAAAACGATGCAATGCGTGTGCATTTTCGCAAAAGAGCATTTTCGTGTGGATGGACCCCAAGTATTACTGTGACTTTGTTTTGGGCTGGGCAGTGTACCTGATAAATGATTCAGTATCCTTGTATCATCATCCAGTATCATGATGTTAATGTATGACTTCATGATACCTGTGACATACTGTAAATGGGGTCTGAAAGATTTTAACCGGGGGAGAAATGGGGGCCACTCCATGAACTGTCATCAGCATGAAAAATAGTGTCAAGAATCAATACTTGTAACAGTGGCATCAAACTGAACAATTGAAACCTCCATAAGGTTAAATGAATGAAAAAATTAATTCAACAACTTTGAAGATAATCTGGATCCCTGGAGACTCTGGATAGCATGCATGTGAGTAGTTATCTTGTCAAACAATTGTCTTTTAATTTGAGAAATTATTTCTCTCAACCTTTGTATTATGTGCCAAGACAACAGTTACACTCTGTACACTCGGCTCTGTAGTAGCAGGCCGAAACATGCAAGGACGCTGTGCATATTTAATGTGTTTGTTCAGACCTTTGTATCCTAACAACACACAGTCTGAGCAGAGGCACAGCGTAAGTGTGGCCCACCCAAATCTATAGGTGAACAAATGATAGTCATGGTATCAAGTGGCTAAGTCTGTGCCTCAAGCTGTTAAACAGACCATTTTTCAGGCTCCATATTGCCTGTCTTTTGCTTTGTTTCATTACTTAAACTGAAAGTTGTCATTGTCGTACTTGTCAGTTTTCAAGCCATCTGGCTACTGAGACCCAATTTATGATGTAATGTATTGTGTACAACTGTCCTCTTAATTAATATGGCCAACATAATGCAGACACATACTTCTGCAAAACAATTTCTGGGACTGCTATTCATGGTTCCTTGGTTCCAAAGAAAATCTTATTGCTACATTATAATGATGATGACAGCAATGTGCTTACAACAGTCTGTGGCAGTGGATTGTCATCTCTTTTTCATCATGACAATGCCCCTGTGCACAAAGTCATGCCTCACAAAAAAGCAGCATTCCCAGTTTGACCCTGACCTCAACCCCATCCATCATCTTTGGGATATAGTGGAACATGAGTTAGGCCTTATCACCCACCATCAGTGCTGGACCTCACTAATGCTCTAAAAGGAGCAAATCTCTGCAGTCAGGTTCCATAATCATGTGGGAAGTCTTCCAGGAAAGACTTGGTGCATGTTTGGCAATCACATGTCCTGTAGGTATTATATTAGGTAGACCACATAGTTTAGTACAGTCCTTATATGCATTGTATGGGAATAGGTGCAATTATTTTGGTCCATATAGGTAATAATTTTGCATGAGGTTGTAATAGATAAAAAGAACAGAAGAAACAGTTGCCATTACTGCTAAACCAATCAGTGAATTAGTTGATTCTTTGGACAGTTTGGTATTTGAAGTCCTTTACTGAACCAATATGCCAAACATTTGCATTTCAAATTTTAAGATTATTTTCTGACATTTTAAACACTAAAATAAAATAAAATAAAATAAAATAATCAGTAAAGAGTAATTATGATGATTCTGGCAGCCAACCCCCTCCATGCGGCCTGCGACCTGATGTCAAATATGTAACATAATCCGACACGCAAAATATTCTATATTTAATAATTTCTATAATACACTAATTTAAACTACAACTTCATATGCAAGTGAAATAATAACATTTACAATGCAAGTTGACTTTTATGTTAAAGTAGACTCCTCGCAAGAAATGCTATGTCTTCAGTTAGCACCAAAAAAACGTGTCTACAGGGGCAAAACAGTGGTCAACATTTGATTTAATAACAAATGCTCCGCCATTGTCTTGTTAGTGAGCTCTCCTAGCTCTCTCCACACTAAAAGTTAAATGTGACTTCTGTTGTGCTGTAGCTCTGTTACTCGCCCCGCTGCTGTCCAGAGAGGACATCTCCGGTCCTAGAGTCTGTCGTTGCACTGTTCATTTTCAGCCGACTACCATGGCAAGCCTAGTGCAAGATTTAATCTAAAAAAGATGATTAGAAAGATTTGCACTGTAAAAAAAACTAATGTGCATACAGATGTTAACTTCTGTTTGTGTTTTCCTTGTTAACTAAATAGGCTAGTTCAGTTCCAT
Source organism: Sparidentex hasta (assembly GCA_030272975.1). Taxonomy (NCBI): domain Eukaryota; kingdom Metazoa; phylum Chordata; class Actinopteri; order Spariformes; family Sparidae; genus Sparidentex; species Sparidentex hasta. The sequence continues at coordinate 926 of JARJLU010017013.1, read as the reverse complement.
ATTTCAACAAGTTTTGTAATAGTATGAAAAAAAGATTTGCATGTCAACAATGGATATATAAAACTAAATTTTTAAAAGTATTGCAACTTGTCGTAATACTTGAAGGCTGCAGTGGCCCTTCAATGAGATGACAATACAAGCAATTGCTGCAAGCTAATCTGAGTTTATCGAAGTCATACAAGTGTTACTATTTTTTCTTTGTCAGTGAGCTTTTCCAACCTGCAAGGCAGCCACTGGTCCAGTTCACAAGGACTTGAAACTCTCTAATCCATCATACTGTCACGTGACCTTGGTTAATTACTGTCTTAGTCATTATGATTGCCTGCTAATGGAGCTGAAAGTAATTTAAAAGTCTGCTGGTATAGTGCACTTGGGACAATATTTGAATAACCTTCATTAACTCCCTTTTAAAAAATATCTAAATGAAGAACATTGCTAACAGTGCTGAGAGAACATGAAAGTCATGACTTGACTTTTCTGCAACACATAACACACTTTTGTGGGAAAACAGTGAATCAGAATTAGGGTCGATGTTGATGGAGCACACCTGGGCTCAATTAATGATTATAGCAAACTGTACTGTCTTGCCATCATCACAAGTCTCCTCAAGAGTCTATCTGCATGTGTAGCTGACAGATCCTCTGTTATGAGCAATAAGAAATATAAGGAGGCCTCACAGCCTGACACAAGCACTGCAGGCTAGAGTGCTATCATCATCACACACAAGCACACACACACAGACAATGAATACTTGGTTCTACAAAGGGCTAATCAAATAGCAAGGTCCATAAATCTAACTAAGACACAGGTATGCAGACACTCTCAGACTGGCTGGGTCTTGCAAGCAGCAATAAGCAAGTTGGCCTGAAAAAAACGCTTGATGACAGTGGTCTGAGATTTTGGGATGGAAACACTGCACCTGGTAG
>JARJLU010017012.1:189984-207025 GCA_030272975.1 Sparidentex hasta | reverse complement strand
ATTTTTTTCACCCTCGTATAATCCATACAAATTGGCTCAATGAAAACGGAGGGTAGGGTTTTTTGTGTGAACACGATTGCAAAATTTAGCCTAATTCTTCTGTGTGTGTGTTTTGTGTGTTTCTGTGTGTACATCTTTGCTGTGACCTTGACTCATCTTCCTCACTCGCTTTGATAGTTTGTGACAGAGGTCCTTAGTCCTGCTCTCCCACCGACTGCTGGGAGCCCAGGTCTTTCTACAGAGTCTTTCCTTTGCTTTGCTTCAGTGTGTTCTGCTGGAGGAATAAAGATTCAGTTGCCATGGCAGCAGTAACCGACATCACTTAGTGTAACTGTGAAGTCAATGATAGTACTATCTCGCTGTGGAGCCCACTGATCCCTAACTTAAATTTTAGAGGAGAGGGGAAAAAACATCCAAGCTCAATTTTCCATTCTGGTGAAAATATCAAATGAATATTATTAGAATTCAGAATTTTATGACTGATTTTATGAATTAGTTGATGAGCCCAATCCATTAAGTAAAAGAAAGGAATGATGGTTTTATTTGTCATATTTTAGTTTTGATAAAAGCGACTGACCCCTCCTGAGTTCAAACCATTTAGCTCCGTGACAGGACTACAGGCAGCCTTCAGAGGTTCAGGCCAGTGTTTTAGGCAGGAACCGTTTATGTTAGCCACCAAGACCCCTCACACTCTGCCTTTTATGCTAGTCTGTCATCTCTCTGCCGTGATTCCCCTGGGTGCCGCTAGACAGATAAGACTACACACAAGGAACACTCATACAAATCCCCAAACCAGATCTTCCTCTCCTCCCTCTCCCGGTTTTTCTCTGTCCTGCTGCTTTCTGCCCGTCTTAGCTGAGAAAACAAGCCTCTGCTCTCCTCATGTTGCCTCGTTTCTGCGTGTGTACACGTAGATACGTTGCAGCTTGAGTCGTATCTCTGCTTGTATGCAGTCTGAGTTGTGTGGCTGCACGACTCCAGCTCACAGTTCCTCTGAGGTGCTTAGATAATGTCAGCCAGCAGCATGTAACGAGTGTGTGTAAGATAAGGAACTTCCCTCAGCAGCGTGCAGCAACTGTGATTCGATAGGCAAGCGTGGTAACACGTCACAACAAAGAATGCAAACAACTGGTGAGAAATCCTCTTTGAATGCGACAGAAATATGTGTTTTGTTTTGTTTTTTCACAACACGAAATCTTCTTTCCTCTAGAACCTCACCTCAGCAGATAGCAGCCACACTCTCATGGATATCCTGGTTGGTTTGCATCCTCTGAAATTTGTTGGTTACCCTCTGTGGCCACCAGGGCTCCATCAGTCTGCATACACACTAATCTTCAATGCTCATCGAAGAGCACGACGCTACCCCCCTTACACTCTTACTAAATCAAGGCTTTCTGTCTTGGTGTTTTTTCTTTGACAGCATTACTACAAAGCTGGAGAGGGCCCTGGAGAAGGTGGCGCCCCTGCTGAGAGAGACCTTTGTGGACTTTGCACCCTTTCTGTCGCGTACCCTGCTGGGCAGCCACGGACAGGAGCTGCTCATTGAAGGTACAGATGTTGGATAGTGCAAGCTGTGTGTGGAGTCATGTCCCCAGCACCCTGCCGCTGTATGTACTCCGCTGGCTGCCTCAATGATGGATGCGTGCGCAGTTGTAGGTGTTGACAGGAGAGTCACTATTTTGCACACAAGCTGGGGGTCTGTCAGAGTCTGATTAAATCTGCTCTCCCTTTCATTCATCTTGTGACGTCTCTGTGTTTTGTTTTCTTCATGAATCTCTCCACATATTGAGTATTATTCCTGGATGTTGTATTTTTAAACATCAGTGTTTCAAAGTCACACCAAATGTCGTGTGGAAATGTTAAAATAATTGGCAGCTTTTGGCTCAATGCTGGAGATATTTTTTGCTTTCAAGTCTAAGGTTGCCTGTTACCCTGTTGCTTGGTGTTAAAGGAAAAATCTGTCCTGTCTTATCTGCTTCCAGAATGAACTTATGGGAAGTGGATTGCATTGCTGTTACAGGAAAATCTTAAGCTGTATTTACATTGAAAGTCCAGCAACCTTTTTTGTTTTTTTTGTTTTGCTCTCAAGAATCCAGTCAAAATCCACCTAATTGCAGAGTAAAGTATAGATACTTGCAGAGAGTGTTAAATTTTCATTAATGAGTTAGAGATAAATGCAGTAATGACTTGCTGATGTTAAAATGATAAAGCACTGCAAGTTAAACCTGGAACCATGGATGCTAAAGCACAGACTTGGTTCTCGAAGTCACAATGAAACAGCCTTAAAGATTAATGTCTTGACTTTAACATCGTCATAATTTTATTTTAGACAGCGTTACAGCAGTCACATTCCATGTATTTAAAGTGCTGCTCTGACTGGCTGGGTTGTGCAAAGTGTTTGCAGAAGTGTGTGATCCCTCTGCTGCACTCCACTCTGGGCTCTAGTCTTATTTCCTGGTGGCTGTGTGAAGGCTCCCAGAGGCTTCATCAGGCCTCAGGTTGGCAGCCTCTCATAGTGCTGCTTGTGCCTAACCTCACGGACTGTCTGCCTGCGTGTGTGTGCACCGCCACTCCACTCCTCCAGCTTGTTTTGGCCTCAATTCACAAGAACACGCTGCGCGCTTGTGTGTGACTGCGAGTGTCTGCGGACGTTTGTGTGTGTGTGGGTGCACAGTGTGGAATACATGTGTGTGGCCTCCAGTCTCTTGAAATGCAGTTTGCACAGAGGGAAATTATATCTCTGCCTGTTCTCACTGCCAAAGTCTTTTCTTTTAACTGTAAGCTCAACCGATATTAGTTTCAGAAGTCTATGCAGAGAATGACAGCAGGCTGAAAGAATGCACTCCCGTGACTTTATTAAAGCAGTTGTCTGAACGAAGTTGTCTGACATACGTCCACTGTCCTGAGCATAGCGTATTTAAAACATTTTGCGATTAATTTGACAGATATTAGGATTGCGTTCTGATTCACGAGATTCATGTGAATTAGAGTTGTTGGAATATCTTATTTTCACTACACAATTATAATGGCCAAATAAATTCACTGTGTGTTTTGTCTCCCTTTTTGGCAAATAAATAATCAAGTACAAGTGTAGGGAGGTGTGAAGAGTCTGTAATCAAAACTCTTTTTTAAAAAAAGGTACAGAAAGCTCAATTACTAGTGAAAAGGCAACTAGATTAACTCAGGTCATGTACTATTATACTACTATACTTTGATATGGGACACCCTTAGTTGGTGACCATTCTTGAATCCCAATTTTTTTTTTTTTTTTTTTTCACGAAATAATGTTTTTAATTCAAAAATGATGTTGGGGTCTGTACCCAACAAACTGTTCTCTGACATCTAAAGAACAAGATTTGTCAGCCAGACATCTTTGCAGCGCTGCAGTACTTCATTATAACATTCTTTTGTTACACATTATACCTAAAAAAAATTAAGCTCCTGCAATTTGGATACTGTGATATTGATTTGATTTAATTATGGCTAATTGTGCAGCTCTAGTTTTGAATAATTTTATATTAGCTTGTTTTTGTTGTTAAGCAGCTAGTCCTGAAATTTTTAAACATGTTGATGATTTTAAGTAATTCTATTTAATTATATATTTTTTTCTTTATAATGTAACACAATAAACATGATGCCACTTAGTTACAATGGATAATATATGCAACAGTTACAGGTCACAGAATGGTACACTTTTATTCAAACCTACTTCTGTGTTACGATTGTGAATTTGAGCTTTGAAAGTGATCAATCATGGCACGCTTACTCATGTTCAGGGTCTTATTTATTTGATAAACCAGTCCTGTAAAAAATGACCAGTGAAATGATTAATTAAATTCTTGTCTGCAGTCATTAAAATGACATTCAGAAAGTTGCTGCTTTTTAAAAACATTTCCATTTGAGCCAGCAAACAGTTTATCCCTCCATATATCATGCATATGCCATATATACAGTGTATGTAAATAGACAAGTGGGTATGCCATGCACATGTGGCTAAGGCTACAGACTCAGGGGAGGAAGGAATGAAAAATCAGGTAGCATAGCCCTGACAAGTGTGAATATGTCTGTTACCCTTTCACTCAAAGTCTGTCAGCAGACTGACCAAGCTGACAAACCAGAGCTGAGCTGAGAGTGTAACCCCACAAACAAGGTCGTAGATAGACAGCTCGGGCCTCAGCGCTCTTCACCAGACATGTTTAACCCTGTCTGGGTCTGTGAAAAGTGCCTGCTGACACGGATTAGAGCAGGTTTATCAGACAAAACAAACGGCCAGATTTACCACATGCACTTTAAATCTTTAAGGCTCAGTTCATTGAGCCACTCAGGTCTGTCCTTGTTGCACTGCGTGTGATTTTGCAGTTCCTCGCTCTCTCTCTCTTTCTTCATGGCCATTCCCAGGCTCACAGTTGAAATACTGTGCTGCAGTGCAAAGGCGCTCCATTTACCAGTAATTACCAGCCATCCATCACTCCCTAGATTGCCCGGGGTCGAGCCCCCGGTGCCCCCTGTGCCCCTTTGCCTCACCCTATTCCTTCACCCCCCCTGAAGACATGTGGTCACTGTGGCAATTATGTTGAGTGCACCCTGAGCTTTACACTTGGAGTTGGTGGGTGAGGCCTGTGTGTGAACACTGCTGCTGTTGTGATGCCTGCCGCCTGCTCCTTGCTGTCCCCTGAGTGGCCCGGTCTGCCGGCGCATTGCCCCACAATGCCACATTCACCCGTGCCTTAACCCTGCCCTGTTTACAGGAAAGGACTGGCAGGCCGTGTTTAAATAGAATGCATTTAGTTTGTCTACCAGCACAAGGCCAGGGTCAGCTGGCCACCTGACTCCTGTGTCAGACTGGACTGACTTATGGCTCAGCACGTCACAGCTATAACAAGAGGTCAGCCGTGGCACTCTGTGTACAAGAGAAGGGTCACATCCTCTCTGAGTATTTACAATACGCTCCCTGGGACAGTCTCCGCTTGTGAATAGAGATGGATGTACTGTAGAAGCAAAAGATCCATCCATTCTGAGCTCGAATATTTTGCATTCCGTCTTACATTGTTTTGTATTTACACACATTACACTGCATCTATTAAATATTGATACCCAGCAATGTTATAAACTTATCTATTTTGTTGTTGTACGGTGTGAGTGTCTGTTTTAAAAACCCAATAGATGTTGTTTCTTGTGTTTTGAGATTTGTTAGTAGGGCTACATTTTTTGTTTACTACTACATTTAGACATCAGATTCTGCCTTTTGATATACATTTTTTAAACATAAACATTTTAATATAAATAAATAATGAATAGAAACATTTTATCTTTATAGTTAATACGAAGTATTCGGTGTATTTTCCCCTTTAAAAGATGTTTAGATATGTCATCCAAAGCACTGTTTTCTAATTGACTTCAAATTAGTCATTGTGATAACAGCCATTGGTGTCACAATATCAGATTTTGACTACACAATTATCATGGCCAAAATAATTCACAATAATGTTATTATTGTAATAGCTATAGAACATTTTCAAAGAAAATTTTAAAAAGTATCGCTTCCAGTCATCTTTCATTGAATCCATAAAAACATATTTTTGGATTAGGTAAAGTGTCTTGATTTCTTCTGTCCTCTCTTTCAAAAGTAGCCACACACTGCGGTCGTAGTAAGTTTGATGCTTACAGTGTCCTTTTCTTTTTTGGGGGGTTTATGGAGGCTGTCAACTAGGGGTGGAAATCACAGAGTAACTCACAATACGATACTTTAATGATCGATGCCCACGACAACGATAGTACCATGATACTGCAGTTCTGCAATGGTCTCTCCTCTATCCTCTACAGAGACACCATGATTCTAAAAACACAAAAAGTAGAACTTACGTATATATTCACTGCATAATGTTGTCCATTGTGCAGCATTTGACAAGTGAAAAGAAACAACGTACAAAAAATGTATAGATAGCACATTACAAAAAAGTATGTGAATATGTACAGTATTTGAATATATGAATATTTCATTTTTAAATATCATAGCTATCATCAATAGCTCAGCCCCTGCGACAATGTAACTGAAGTCTTAGATGAAGAGTATTTTGCTCTTTCCTCTGACTGACAGCCCGTGATCCATGAAACAATGGCAGCTCTGTGGTACAGACTTCTGCTCCTGCCAGCCTTATAATGAGTCCTAGAGACTTGTATTCTTTCCCTTTACTAATGACTGCACCTTTAATGGTTCTCGCCGAGCGCAACAGAAGGAGCCGGAGGTGCAGAATACGAGACCAGTTGCAGCCATTGTTTCTGCAAATGAGCTTTTCACACCTGCCCTTGTTTCATTAGAGAGTTGTCGGCTTCTGCGGTTCACCGTCTACAGAATGGAGATGAGGCAAGAAGCTGTGAATGTCTGTGTTCACTTCTCTGAGCGTGTGTGCATGTGTGCAAAGGTAGGTGTGTGTGTGCACGCGTGTGTGTGCGCGTGTGCATGCGGTGGGGGTGCTAGAGTGTGGGCATCTGTTCTGTGCACATCCACCCGGTGCAGATGCAAGTGACTTTTTTTTATTTTTTTGATGGGCAAATTGGAAGCACAATTTAGGGGGCTTACAAATTGCCTGTCAATCCTTCTTTATGCTTTTATTTTCCTTTTGCAAAATCAATATAGATTTTTCAAAGTCCCACCATACTTATCAGAAATTAAAGTCAGAGTATCTGTTTTATCTAGTGTCTTGCCATATAAATGAGATAATAATTACTGATTAGACCCTCAGATGGTGTGTTTATAAACCTAATGCTTAATATCTAACTGTGTTTATCTGGTTTGTCTCTACAGGTCTAGTGTGCATGAAGTCAAGCACCTCAGTGGTGGAACTCGTCATGCTGCTTTGTTCTCAGGTGAGCATAACCCTCTTTCCCAGCCTCCCAATCTTTTTTTTTTCTAGGTCCCATCCTCTTTATTTTACCCAGCCCTTCTCTTCTATGGTTCTCCTAATACCGTATTTCCTGTCAACATTATGCGGAGATCTTTTAGGAGCTGGTTTCACATCTCATTAAATTGACACAGTTCCCAATCTGACACACAAGACGCAAAATATTTTGCAAATGTATAAGTGTACGATTCAAGGTTAAATTCCAAGGGCACTGTCTTACATCATAGAACAAATTATTTAATCTCATCTGAAGCTTTGCCCTAAACGTGTATTTTCCAAACCAATGACGACACTCCGACACACACAGCTCTCTGAGAATCCAGTGGCTTTCTCACTACACCCCGGAGCTTTAATCGGGAAAATGAGCCCCACCTCATGCAACACTGCTGGTGACTGATCACCTCCGAGCTGACCCTCTGAATCTCTTGTTAAGCCCTTGTTTTAGAGAAGGTCAGAGCCCCGATGTAGCAGTTAGAACAGGAGATATTTAACATACCTTCTGTCAGCCCATCAGTCTTGCGTCGGGAGCCCATAAGGAAGCCATTACTTGGTGCCTCTTTGTGGAACCAGACTGGAGGTAGATTGCCACTATGTGTGCGCTGTGGTATCCGCAGTCCAAAGCCCTCTTCTGCAGGGAGCTCCGTTATATGGAGGCCATTATTCAGGGGCTTTCCTCCAAAAGGCGTACATAAATGAGGCAGCAGGAGTTGAATTATTGTCGCTCTTTTGAAGGTTTTTCGATGGGCTTCTTTTTGCGCTGCTTTTCTGTCTGTAGGGTATCTGTGGGAAGTTGCTTTTTCCAGCTCTAGGATTTATTGCAGATGAGAGCGTCAGCATGCTGTTAAGGGTCTGAGTCCATCCCCCCTTTACACAGATAGCATTACTGCGGCTCCAGAGGTTCCTGCCATTAGGGGCTCCAGGGATGAAACCCAGGCTGAGATATCGATCAGACTGTGAGGCCTTGAAACTGGACCGTATAGCTCAGTGTCCTTCTGCAACCTCTCAGATAGAGATGAGCCTTTGCCTGGTATCCTAATACTGCAATCCAGTTATGCTGCCAGTTAATACGATTTAAATATCATACTGTAGTGATGGATAATATTACTCCTTCTAGGTGACGAAGCTCATATCTTCAGAGCTGTTTGATAATCATTGGGTCAAGTTATGCCACACAATTATTATATTCATTATCAGTTCCAGTGAGGATTATTAGATCAGATTATCACTACGCGATTACTGTTACCAAACAAAAACACGAGTACCTAAGTATTGTAATATCTATAGAAATAAATAAAAAGATTTTTTTTTTTTAAATGCTAGCAATCAAGTGCATCTTTAACCTCTTTTACCTTTGAGTTTCTTCTCTTTTTTTTGGCAAATAAACTAACATAAAAAAACAAGAATAGGGAGGTGGAGAGGCATGTCTGTAACCATAACTGTAAGGAAAAGAGCAATTACACTCAATTACTAGTGAAAAGGCAAGACGATGAACTCATAAACAAAGGTTGCATGGATATCTCCGCTGGATATTATCGTATGTGTATTATTAACAATAGCAGTATTTAATTTTTTTAAATCACATGTACATTGGATGATAACTGTTGGTTATCATCACGGTATTGCTCAAAAACATGTGCCACTGCAACCCTGCACTGATAATAACATTGCGATAGACTCCTAATTAATGTCACATATTGTTTCTTAAGTCTTCTCTGATGCAGGGTGAGCTTTGGCTGACATCACTATAAAATGCCAGCTTCGACGTATCTCTCACATATTTCAAAATTAATGTTTTAAGACAGCAAGGAGGGCACTTAGCTGACCTTTAGTCCCTCTCTGTTTTGTGACCTGTCACTTTTATGAATGAATTAGTGCTAATGATCTGCCTTTTCTTATTTATGCATACTAATCACAGCAATCATCGTGTGGCTGCCTGGCCACGGTTGCAGACACTGTGTGTCTCTCCTCAGCCTGGGCAGCTGAATGAAAAGGTCAAGCAGCTCTGTTTCTTGTAACAGCTTAAGCGTACAGGGGGGCTGGGATCCAGAGTGGAGCCACAGAGATTTAGTGATAGAAGGCCTCCAGATGTGGAGAGTATAACAGAACAGAGCAAAGCAGATAAAAGCAACGGCTCCCGCACACTGACAGGTTGGATTGAAACACCACAAATACTTAGTGCCCTGCTGAATTTCAGGAAGATGAAAGTGGGAGGAGAGTAAATCCAGCAGCGGCCGGCATGCTGCTGTGTCAGTTGGGAGTTGTGGGATTTTAGGTCCACAAAAAGGTGGTGTTTTTTTTAAAAAGATGGATGAAAGAATGGCACCACTGCTCCAAGTGAAACCACAGCATCATCACCCACTGTCCAACATTTCCCAACATCGCATGCTGTGTTGAAAGAGTTCACCAGCTTATGATAGAGCTTTTTAGCTGCTTTTAGTGAATTATTTGGTTTTACCAAGAGTGTAAACCCACCATGAGGTCACCCATTGGTTTGTGGACTATTTGAAGCTTCAAGTTTGCCGTCGCCCTTTTGGAGCTATTTGTAACCATGTTTGGACAAGAAGGGGGGGTTGGGGACAATCCAAATCAGTGTTGTCAAATGCATTGAAATATTGATTCTAAATATTGTAAAAATTCAAAAATTGTTTGCATGATGATTTTTAATAGGATCAATACTCCAGTAGTAGCAGAATCTTTTTGGCTGTCCTCTGGAGCCGCAAGTTGACACATGCACCTCTGTGGTGAACACAGATAGTCCCACCTTCTTCAGAAGTACAGTAACTTAGATATTGTAAATTTTGTAGACCCAGTAGCTCTGTCCATATTTAATACAGTCATTTGGGTTTTACTCACAGATTACGATATTTTTAATCACACTCATTAGCATTGTTTTCAGCAGCAGGCAGTTGCTTTCAGCAAAAAAAGCTTAGGTGAATGAACTGTTCACAACCTGTCATCACCTCATGCAGCGTTTGTAAGCAGCTTGTGGAGTTATGGAGTTGTCTGTGGAAACATCACTAAGTGAAAGCTATCATTGGCTATGCCTGCTGTATATGAAGGCAGATGCTAGCTCACAAATTAGTCCAAACAACACTATAGGGCGGCATGTCGAGGGTGTTTTTCAATGTGTCATGGAGCTCTTCTTCCCCCACGGCCCAAAACTCAATAAATGCTGCTTTGAATAGCAGCTTTTTATATCTAAACTACGAAACAAACTTCCATTGGCCAGAGGTGCTGCACTCTGATCATGGTCTGCATTTACATCAAGGATCAAATCTTTTTTTCAGCAGCTGCACGTCAGGCCTAATTCCCTTCAAATGGGCAGCAGAGGACTTTTTAAAATCTCTGCAATCAAAGGCAGCCTCCTCTGGGAGCTCTGTTTTCCAGGAAAAAAAAACAGACAAGAGAAAAAAGAGAGCCTCTGAAGTGCTATCGCAGCTGTCAACAAGCATACCTCAGACAAGCTAGCAAATTTGACTAGTTCATGCTATACCTCCCCTGACCTGCTGCCATTTTCCCGGCGACGCCCAAGTGTCACATCTGCCTTGATTTCCGTATTTATTTTTGTCACGTGAGTGCGGTGCAAGTGTAACCTCAGAAGACTGGCTGTACATGATCCCTGTCCAAATCAAGAACAGCTTATTCCAAGCAGATACTGTTGCAGAGGAAGGGGGTCATGGGGAACATTTGGAGACCAGATGCTCAGCAGTTTGTCAGCACCATCTCCCTGATTTAACACATCGTAGGGTCAGACTGTGTACTCTTGCGTGAACTGGTATGTGTCAGGCACGACAACTGTGTACAAAAACACATGCCCATACATAATAATGTCAGTGTCAGTTATTGTGTTGCTGTACACAACAAAAGCTGCTTACCTGCTTACCAGACACCGACACAGAAAAGCTTGTTGTACTTGTGCTTTACTCGAGTTCTTCTGCTACTTTCCACTTCGACTTGTTTCAGATGCAGATATAATTTTTCCACTACTGCATGTATTTGATAAATTAAGTCACTTTGCACATGCGGATTATGTCACATTATTGATGGCTTAGGCTGATCCCCAAGGTGAAATTCACAAGCCAGCCAGCAGTGTATATAGTAAGAAAAATATCTCAACGTGTACCAGCTACATCATTAAAGGTCCAGCGTGTAAGATTTAAGGACAAACTGGCGTATCATATATTTTTTTTATCAGTTTTCATCCGTGTATAATCACCTGGAAATAAGAACTGTTGTGTCTTGGTATCTCTAGCCTTTTAAATCTGCAGAGGGAGCGGGTCCTCTTCCTCAGAGTCGAACATGTTGCACCACACTGTTTCTATAATGGCCCAGAACAGATAAAAACCAGAGAGAGTGTTTCCTGTGTTTTAAGTGTTTTTAGCTGCCATGTTGGCCAGAGTGAGATGAGGGGTGTTCAGTTGGACCCCTAATGTAATGTGTGTCTTACTACTTCAGTAATTGTTATTCAGTGATACAATATACATTATTATAAAATGGGACATTCTACTTGTTAATTAATCAGTTTCATTTTCTTATAAAGAATCTTGTCTTATTTGAGTAGCACTGATCAAACTAGCATTACAGTGTGTACAACAAACATCAAAACACAACAATAAAACCTACAGTAACGCTTTCGATTTATGTAACTGTGTAGTATATTTTGTTCCTGATACTTTCAAGTACAATTCTGAATGCAGGATGATATTTTAACTTTTCACTTAAGTAAAACATCATAGAACTTTTTCCAACACTGACATCTCCAGAGTGTATTCTCCATGTAAAGTTTCTGTTGGACAGAATATTGATTACTGCAAACTGCAAATGGTTCAGAGGCTCCTGATATATGTGAAAAACCTTGATTTGCATTGATTTGTAGTCCTTAGGAAAGGAAACATTTTTTATTCATTTTCCTCTGTTTTCCCTCCTTTTTTGAACTGTGGCCTTCTCTGTTTTCTCTTCCATTTGCACCTCGGTGAGGGCACAGGAGAGCTGAATTTCCCACAGTGAAAGGCGCGCTCTCAAACTGCTTTTTAATCATTTCCAGAGCATGTTGTGAGACAGCAAGTGCTGGCACTCTGGCCCAGTGCTCGGATCCCTTCCAGGCGTATAGTGTGGGGCTCAGTGAGCCTGCTCGGTAATCTGTCACTGTAAGGGACAGAGGAAATGGCTGTATTTAAGTGAGAGGATACAGTTTCATCCCACAATTACATCTCTCCTGTGTTTACAGATCTTTTTCACAGAGGAAGAAAGGATGGTCACACATGCTGCGCAGGATTTCAGCTTTTTATAGACGTCACTTTCTTTCTCAAATGATTCATGAACTAAATGCTTTCTTTGCCTACTTGAATTACAAGCTATGAAACGTAATCCAAATTACAGTTGAAATATGCAATTTAGATGGTGAAATGTGATTCTCGTGTGTGTGAGTCATGCATTTATTTTGATGCTCATACTCTACCATTTTAACGTTTTGGTGAGCATTGCAGAGCTGTTTGGGAAAGTGTGTGCTTTAATCGTCACTGCCTTTGATTTATGTTTGTTTGTTTGGTGAAACTTCCTTAAATTAACACATCATATTGATTTCAAGGATTATAATTATTTTGTGCTTTCATTCAGAACTTTTAACAAAACATTCAAATGCCAGATGGAGAGTTTCTGTAAGTAACTGATCACAATTTCTGTCATTTCAGGAATGGCAGAACTCTATTCAGAAGAATGCTGGCCTGGCCTTCATTGAGCTAATCAACGAAGGAAGGTAATGTAGCTGTTCTCTTAAATCACTCAGCCAAGCAGTAGTTTGTTCGCCTTTTTGTCACCAATATATGCTTTCTAAAGGATATTTCTTCTCCCTGGCAGCTGTCCAGAGGTTAGTGGAAAAGTAGCTAGGTGTAGATTAGCTCTAAGCCTCTTGTCAGCTGCTCTGTAGGGGGTAACAGTAAATAAGACTGTGGTGACTGTGGAAGGATGAGGTCACCCTCCCTTATTCTCTGCCTTCTCATATCTCTGCTCGTTTTACTGTACATCCCAGAATGTGTGTTTCTCTTTCTGCCTCCCTCCTTCTTCCTCTCATCTTTGGGTGTGGCCAGACTTTTTTCATAGAGCAGATCAGGGGCGGCTCAGCCTCCTTGTCCATCTGCTGACCCATCTGGCCCGGCCCTCTCTGCGCCCGGGCTCTCGCCACAGCCCAGCCAGGTTTCTCCGTGTCCCCCGCTGGCCCTGGAACAAAGAGCTTCAGTCAGTAGGGCCACACGGCGCTGTCCAGGGTGCTGCTGACAGATACATAATTTCCCAGTCTTACTCAAGTCTCTGCACACCTGCTCTGCTTAACTAGGCAGATCTAGAGGTAGCTAAGAGGCTGGTAAATCTGTTTGCCTTGCAAGGCGTGGCTGACAAAGTATCTGCTGTACTGTATGTGTGTAATTGTGTGCTGTTCCTGTTTCATGAAGCAGCTGTTAGAATGCAAAGCTGCTATCAAGCAGCTATCAAACTGATGACTTTACTTCATTATTTTCCTATTCCTTGTATGAAAACTGCCTCCGGTTTCCATGTTGATACACAGTATCCCAAAAAATGCAGAAGTATTTTCTGCATGCAGCTATGATAAGACGAGGGATGCACCCATTGTAAAAATCTGGGCTGAAGCAGATACAGATGTTTAAAATTACAATTTTGCTGATAGCTGGAGTTCTTCAGTGTTTTTTCTCTTTTGATAATAATAGATTCCCCCTCTGTTGTGCCAGGGAAAGAAGAAATCTTCATTATAAAAACATGATGAAACGTTTTACATTCATTCAGCCTTTCATTACAGTATATTTGAAAGAGCACAAACTTGATTATAGAAATTTATGAAACAATCTTTAATAAACCTTTCTCATAAAATATGTAACTGCCTTTTTATCCTGCTTTATAACTACCAACTCAGTGAGAAGTATTTTAAAGAACTTTAGTTGGAAATATTAAAAGAATTTGCTAAAATTGCCAACATGATGTCTCTCAGTCCAAAGCTCCCATATCAGTAGTGTAAACAACTAAATTGCCCCTGTGCTGCAGTCTTGACCATTAGCTGCATGGCTAACTAAGCTAACCAGCTAAGGGCAGCGACACTTAGCAGCTGGTACTCTGCTGATATGCTGCCCTGTTTATGTATTTTGAGAATGAATTGATAGGTGGCCAGTTCCTACATATTGCGCCTTTAAACTGATGCTTTGGAAGTCACAAGCCAGTGCCACTGCAGATAAACATCACTGCCATCGGTGAATGGATACTTACCGATGAGCCAATAAACAAAATGAATATTATTGGCACACACTGATGTTCGGTCAATGAATCGATGCTATAAATACAAATATTTGAGGCTTTGAGGCGATCGATGTGGCATTTTTTTGCGTGTTGTGTGTTGAATTTGTTTGTCTCTTTCAAAGACCGGCTGAAGGCTGTTTATGTGTTATTTTAGTCATTTACAGACCGCATACAACCAATTCTTCCAATGATTGGTGTTACCTATCCATGAGATATCAATGCGAGTGCACATCTTTTTCTCCATCTCCAAATATCACTCGTCAACATGCTTTCTCATCTATTTTTGGTTTCAAAACAAAGCTCAGCGTTGTCAGCGTCTGTCTATTAATGAGTACCTGTCAACAGTTAAAGAGGCAGTAGCAGCTGATGAATGCAGCCCCGGGATTACTGCCTCTCTTTGGGACAGAAGGGAAATTACAATCTGTATCAAGCACTGGAGAGGAACAAGGGATGCTTTAATTAAAACAAAGCTAGCCTAATGGTGTGTAAAATGGCATGTAATCTGCACACAATAGCCGGGGTGTTTTCAATTATTAAAGATAGTGGAATTTAAATGTGAATGTGGGTGGGGACCGCACAGCCCCCAAAGTCAGCCATGTGAGAAGTTGTTCACGGCCAGACTTGTCAGCAGTACAGGCACCGGGTTGATGTTCTGGTCAGCGGGAAGGGATGCTCAGTCAATCAGGAGTATGCCAGACAGGCTTCGATGCTCTAATGACACTCCATTCCCTCCTTAATGCCACAGAGGAGTCTGTCACTGACCTGCAGCCTTGCAGCATAACGCAGACAAATGATGCTGTTTGCCACTCTGCTCTTTCAACAAGCACGATGTTGCACAATCCTGACAAGCTGTGTTTGCCTTAACACTGTTCCTTCCTTAGACAACAGATTTTGGATAATAAAAATGATATATTGCCTGATTAATGATGGAGTCTGCTGCATTTAACTTCCTCTGCAATGTTAAAGGTTGCTCTGCCATGCCATGAAGGACCACATAGTTCGGGTCGCCAACGAGGCTGAGTTCATCCTGAACAGACAGCGAGCGGAGGACGTCCACAAACATGCAGAGTTTGAGGTACAAACTGCAACATTCTTTCTAACATCTGACATAAAATTTTGTCTTAATGTCTAAGGGATGTGCCAAATTTGAGGTGAATCGCTCACTTTTCCATAGAAGCGTGAAAGTTCATAAAAAGGTTCATTCAAAGGTGATGAAAACTCAACAGTTCTTAGTTTCAGGTGATTACACTTGAATTATAACATAATTATGAATATTACATTTAATTTCTTTATCTAAATCCCGTTAAATACGACACACTGGATCTTAAAATGGTAAAGTTCGACTTCAGACAAAATATTTTACTAAAGGGATTATCAATAATGAATAGGACTATTACAGATGACCTAATCTCCAGAATCAAATGTGACCATCTTTTGTGAAAATGTAATATTTAGTCTTCTAATAAACTCTTAACAAATCCTATTAGTATAAAAATGCTGTTCAGCTGTATATGCTCAGTAATTGAGTCCCTCTGTGTCCTACTGAGGATTAACTCCTCACCCTTACAATTCCCATAAAATAATTTAATTACCGGTCGCAAAGGGAAGTGCATGCATTATTGAATTAGGATTTTGATGTGAGCTTTTGCCAACCAACTCAGAGGATACTCTCTTGAGTGTGTGTGTATCCCACCCACGTCAAACCACTCCTATTTCCGACAAGAAGGAAACAGCTAAGGAGGTTTAACAAATATTATCTGAATATTGATTTTCTTGATGTAATGAACTTTTAGCTTTACATTTTGACTGTACAGAAATAAAAAACAAATGAAGAACAAAGCCCTTGTGTTTTTCTGTGCAAGCTCAGTAGCACACGGAGCAAATAAATGCCACAATGATAGACAGAAAAATGTGCAAAAAAAGGAGACTTGCTGTACTCAGAGTTTGTTTTCTTATTGTAGAACATCGGAAGACGTGTGTGTGTGTGTGTGTGTGTGTGTGTGTGTGTGTGTGTGTGTGTGTGTGTGTGTGTGTGTGTGTGTGTGTGTGTGTGTGTGTGTGTGTGTGTGTGTGTGTGTGTGTAATCACACACACACTTTCACCACCTCTGTTAGCAGCTTGTACATGTGGAGAGTGATGAGTTTCTTATCTGAGGAAAGCAGCCTTCCTCAAACAGCTGCTTGATATACAGTTCTTGAGGATCCTTGACCCGCTAGATAAACTGGAAGAGACGGCTAGATATGCGATGTCAGGAGAAGGGGGGAAGTGTACCTGGCCCCATCCGTTCTGTCTGCCAACTCTAGACAGCCTACACTTTTCATCTAGCTCTGACGTTACTTTATTACCCACTCTCCAAGATTGAAGATTCAGGACGCAGATAAGACATTTTTACAATTAAGTTGGTGTCGTGGCGAGGCGTCATATGCTTTAAAGTGATAAATAACGTTTGATATTTGTCACAGCGTCACGTGGTGATGCGAGGTGACAAGCAAAGATTGAGTTATCTGCCTTATGAAGAATATGTTGAAGTATGATATCTGACAGAATTCAAATTTGAAGCAGGAAATTCAATTAACTTCCAGCTTCTGTTAGCAAATTAGATTTTGAATATTAGCAAGAGTTCCCCCTGGGGGGTGCATTGTGAGACAATCTTGTTTTAGCTGCAAAGATGGAGTCAGTGCATTGGATTACTTTTAGCCGTCTGGAACACTTAAAGCGATGCACTGACTTCTGGAAATTGATTTAAACCTTGATTTTAAACTTATTCCTCTGACACTTAGATATCTAACTTTTACAATGTTATCATTGATATGTTACATATTTATTTAAACTTTGTTTTT